>BQKN01060751.1:41996-54496 GCA_022839385.1 Asparagus kiusianus | reverse complement strand
TTGAGGCTGAAGGCTCAATGTTTATGCTTTGAAACCTTGAATTCACTGCATCATTAGATAGACAACATCACAAATATAAACACATACATAGCTGTTTGCTGCAACCCAAAAAGGTTTCAGAAGGAAGCTTTAGTGTTTATCCGTCATTAGATTGAAAATCAGGGAGAGGACATGACGGTCCAAAACGAGTCTTGATTCTTCGTAAATTGTCATATGACACAGATGTTACTTCGAGGTTAAACCCTTCCCACAATACAAATGTTGTCGGAAATATTAAATTCCAAACCTAAAGTTATGCACTAAATATATTTAGGAATAAATCTATTCTATGTATTAAATGAAGTTTTTTCATTGCTTAGTAAAAGTCTAGCACCTATATAAAGGGCTAGCTAATGTTTGTAAAATCAAGCAAGCAAAAGGCAAGATAAAAAGCTCAAAGCAAAGACATACAAGTGTTTTAATTTCTTAAAGCAAATATATATGCATATATTTGCTTCCTAAAAATTATACTTCCGCTAAAATAAAGAGTTCTATATTTGATTAGAGCTCTCAAAGTGGTATCAGAGCTTAACAGGCCTTCTATTGATGGCCTTGAACAATATGTTCCACCCTCAAATTTCCAAGTTAAGTAGAGACAAATTTGACAGCCAGTGTATACAAATGCTAGCGCTACTTGTTTCTATGGTGCGTGAGAGTTTGTATGAGATGGTTATTAAGAGGCAGAGCCAATAGAAGAAGAGGCAGCTATGACGAAAGAGTTGATGGATTAGCTCAATAATTCAAGAAAGAGGGACAATAAAGCATTGTTTACTATCTACCTAGGTGTGGAGAAAGCAACGTTCGAGATTATTTCAATAGCTTGAACATCAAAAGAAGCATGGAAGCTTCTAGAAATAACCTATCAAGGAGTCAATAAAGTAAAGAAAGTCTGGCGTCAAACTTTATGTAATGAATATGAAAGTTTGAATGTGAAGGATCTTCAATCAATTGCTGAATATCATTAAAGAGTTATGGTGGCTGTCAATCAGCTGAGAAGAAAAGGTGAAGTACTAACAAATATTAGTGTGAGAGAAAAGATCATGCGCTCTTTGCACCCAGAGTTTGATTATATGGTTCCAGCTATTGAGGAAGCACATAATTTTGAATGCATGTCAATAGATGAGTTAATGAGTTCTCTTCAAGTCTATGAGAAACACATGCAATAAAGATCATCTTTGACAACAATAGACCAAGCACTAGAATCAAGATTGGTTCTAGGTAGCCAAGTTGTGGAAGTGCAACTCCACAACATCGTAGTTGTGGCAGAGGACAAGGCCAAGGTCAAGGAAGCAGACACCAATATGATCAAGGAAGGAATAATAATGGAAATCATGGTAGAGAAGTTATCAGGGGATGATTTATTCTAGGACTTGATAATCGGAGCACTCAATGTTATAATTACAATAATTTTGGACATTATGCTATGGAATATTGGAATCGATACTTTGATCAGGGAAAACAACCAAATTTTGCAAATGCCATAGAAGAAAGTCCAACTCTCCTTCTTGCACACGAGGAGGAGACTGATCAAAAGAATGTGTGCTTTCTTGATTCTATGGCAAGCAAACGTCTTGATTCTAGGGCAAGCAATCATATGTGCAAGAGTAAAGATATATTTGAACAACTCTCAGAGGTCACTCACGACAATGTCAGCCTGGGATATTCATCCAAGCTTCAATTTAAAGGTAAAGAAAAATTAAATTTTTTGAAAAAGATGGAAAACCTCAATATATATCCAATGTTTATTATATACCAAATATGAAAAGCAACATACTTAGTTTAGGAAAAATCCTCGCAAAAGAGTGTATAATACATATGGAAGATAGTTTTCTCAGCTTAAAATATGAAACTGGAAGACTAGTGGCAAAAGTGAAAATGGCAAAGAAGCACATGTTTCCTCTCCATCTCAATACGGAGTTTCAAAGATGCTTCTACGGGCTCATAAGCAATGAGTCGTGGAAGTGGCACATGCACTTCGGACATCTAAACTTTGAAGGCTTGACTCAACTCTCTAAAAGAAAAATGATGTAAGGACTCCTCACAATTGATCATCCAAATCATGTGTGCAAGGTATGTACACTTGCCAAGGAACACGGACTACCCTTTCTTAAAGAACGGTCCTAGAGATTGACAACCCCATTGTAGCTGGTACTCGCCGACATTTGTAGTCCATTATAGCTACATTCTCTTGGAGTTAATCGATATTTTATTACCTTTATTGATGACAATAGCAGAAAGTTATGAGTTTATTTCTTGAAAGAAAAGTCTGTCGTATTTAAAACATTCAAGGACTTTAAAGCTCAAGTTGAAACACAAAGTGGTTATAAGATAAAAGTATTTCGATCTGATTGAGGAGCAGAATACACCTCAAACATGTTCAAGAATTATTGTAGATAGCGCATCTAACAATAATTTATAGTGACATACACTCCACAATAGAATAGAGGGGCAGAAAGAAAGAATTGAACTATCCTCGACATGATGAGAACAATTCTCAAGGAGAAAATTTTGCCGAAGAACTTTAGGGCGGAGGTTGTTGCATGCGCAACCTATCTACTCAATCGATGTCTAGCAAAGAGTGCAAAGAACATGACACCACAAGAAGTATGGAGTAGACAAGAACCAGATGTGGAGCATCTACGAGTATTTGGTTGCATTGCATACAAGGTTATCGATAGCGAATAGCGTCGCGTAGCGGTGAGGGATCGTTAAGGCTATTTCGGGCTATTGCGATAAAATAGCGGTAAAAAGCGCAAAATTAAATAGCGATCTAATTTAGATATGTATAAATACTAAAAAAATTAAAAAAAATCTAAGAAATCTAAAAGTACATATTGGATGATTTAAAGAGATCCTAAACATGAAATAGACATGTAACCATCACGTAATACCGAAGATGACTGGAGGAGTCAAAAAATCGTCATCTTCGAGAAGAAGAGCTTAGCGGTGACAGGACTGCCCTAAGAGGAGCTCACGGTGAAGGAGGTGAGAGGAAGTATCAAGGTAGATGCCAGAGGCTATGAGAGATGATGGGAGTATGCTGAAAATCACAGGAGACGGTGGAATGCAATGGTCAATGGTTGAGTTTAATTTTAAAAAATTAAGCCTCAAACAGTTTTTAAATAGCCGTCAAAAAGCAAATTTCGAATGCAATCGCTCACTATTTACCTTTATGACATACTATTGGCCATTTTTGCGAACAGACATATTCCGCGATAAGTCACTGTTATTGCGCGATAGCGTAACGGGCGATAGCGTCGCGGGAAGGGATCGCTAACGCTATTAGCGCCGCTATTGCGGGGCTATTTACCGCTATTTATAACAGTGATTGCATATGCTCAAGTAACAGAGGCAAAGAGAAAGAAACTTGATGATCATGGAGGAAAGTGCATTTTTGTTGGCTAAAGTGGAGAATCGAAAGCTTACAAACTCTACAATTCACAAACTAATAAAATTGTGGTGAACAGATATATAGTTTTTGATGAAGAAGGAGTGTGGATATGGAGCAAAAGAGACAACGACGAAGGCAAAGGGGCTCTACTAGATGTATCCAAGAAGTAACTACATCAAGAAGCAAGTGTACAACCTCTAAAACAAGGTGCCTCATCATCTGTAGAAGTGGAAAGTCCAGTGCAATATGCATCATCATTTAGAAATAGTAGACTCTCATCCAATGGTTCCTCATCATTAACAAGCATAACTCCAATAAAAAATGAGGAGCTTGCAAGATGTTTATGGTGAAACTAAAGATATACACATAAATCTTTTTTATCTTTCTGCAGATCACGAGCCTATCACATTTCAAGTAGCAAAAGAAGTTGTATATCTGTTACGGTGGAAGAAATCTAAGCTATTCAGAAGAATGAAACATGGTAACTAGTTCCACTCCCTTCTAACTAGCATGCAATTGGTGTTAAATAGGTGTACAAGATCAAACACAAAGCTAATAGAGAAGTTGAACACTACAAGGCAAGGCTTATTGCAAAAGGCCACACATAGAAGTACAATGTCGATTATGAAGAAATCTTCCCACCAATAGCAAGACTTGACAAAATTAGATTATTGATCTCTCTTGCAACACATCATAGCTAGAAAATCTATCAGTTAGATATGAAGTCAGCTTTCCTCAATGTTGTCTTTGGTGAAGAAGTATACATGGAGCAGCTTGATGGTTTTATAGTACAAGGAGAAAAAAAAATAAAGTGTATCGTTTAAAGAAAGCGTTTTATGGCCTAAAACAAGCACCATACACATGGAATTCACGAATCGATGGTTATCTACATGATAATTGCTTTACCAAATGCCCCTTTGAACAAGCAGTCTACATGAAAAAAGGCGATAGTGGAGATATCCTTATTATATGTCTTTATGTTGATGATCTATTATTTATAGAAAACAGTGAGAAGTTGTTCTCGGAGTTCAGGATAACAATATTTTAAGAGTTTGAAATGACACATTGTGAATTTATGTCCTACTTCCTGGTCATTGAAGTGCATCAACAATTATATGTGATCTTTATATCCTAGAAGAAGTATGCAAAGGAGATACTTGAGAAGTTCAAGAGGGATAGTTGCAATCCAGTGAGCACGACTATTTTTATAGGCCCCACCCTCTAAAAAAAGGAGATGGTAGAGTTGTTGAATCAACTTAGTATAGAAGCTTGAGATACGTCACTATTACTAGACCTGACATTGTCTACAGTGTAGGACTCTTGAGTAGATTCATGGAGATGGCAAAGGAATCTCATTGGCTTGTAGGAAAATGAATTATGAGGTATATCAAAGGCACTATGAACTATGCTCTATTCTATGCCTATGGAGAAGATGCAGAATGGCTATTTTGATAGCGACCGGGAGGAGATCAAAATGAAAGAAAGAGGACTACAAGATATATCTTCTATCTTGGTATGACAGCTTTTTCTTGGTCTTCAAAGAAGCAGCATATTGTTGCTTTGTTAAGATGTGAGGCAAAATATGTAGCAATAGCATCTACTGTCTGTGAAGCAATTTGGTTGAGGAATGTCTTGAAGGAGTTGGAGCACCCTCAAGAAGAACCTACTATGGTTTATGTTGATAACAAGTCAGCCATAAAACTTTTCAATAATCTAGAACATCATGGGAGAAGTAAACACATCGGCAATAGATTTTATTTTCCTAAGGAGCATGTTAAGCATGGATCTATTACTCTTGAGCACTGTCACGTAATGGATTAAGTTGCAGATATTTTCACGAAGCCCTTATCGATTGATGCTTTCTCAAAAGTTATAAAAGTCCACAAAACTTCCACTTAAAGAAATAGTTCTATCATCTATGCATGACTAGAGCTCTCAAATGTAACACAAGAAGACTGCAAGCACTTAGTAGTGACTTGAATTTCCTGCTAATTCTGTTATGTAAATAAAGGATCATACTTCCTAATCTGTTTACAGATTATAGACCATGGTATCAACACAACAATCATGAATGATGCTCTGGAAGCAGCTTCAGTTTTCTTTGATTTATCAGCAGAGGAGAAAGAAGAATTTGCATCAGATGATAGATCAAAGCTGCTTAGATATAGAGCAAACCCAAAGGATGGCATCAGTAGGACTAGAGATATTCTGAAGCTCTGTGCTGATCCACTACTAGAAAATTAAACAAACTAGACGGAACAACCTGAACGGAAAAAATTATCGTCTAGTTTGAAAAGGCGGAAAAATTTCCGTTTAGTTTGTTCCGTCTAGTTTGAGTTATCCTAGAATTTTCCGTCTATAATGACAAACGAGACGGAATTTTCCCTCTATAATGACAAACCAGACGGAATTTTCCCTCTCTTTCTCTCTCCCCTCTCCCTCTCTCCGGCACCCTCTCTCTCTCCTCTCTCGCCCGCCCCCCGCGACCCCCCCTCTCTTCCTCTCTCTTGCGCCCCCTCTCTCTTCTCTCCCACCCGCCCCCCGCGAAACCCTCCCCTCTCTTCCTCTCTCTCTCTCTCTCTCCTCTCCCTCTCTCCCGCGCCCTCTCTCTCTTCTCTCTCGTCCGCCCCCCGCGAAACCTCCCCCCCCGCCGCCCCTCCCACCGACCTCTTGCCCGCCGCCTCCCCCCACCGTCTCTCCTCTCGCCTGCCATCCCCCTCTCCCTCTTCCTATTCCTCTCCCTCTCCCCGCCGCCCCACCGCCTCGCTGCCCTCTCTCTCCTCTCGTCTGCCTCCCCTTGCCCCCCATCCCTCGTCGCCTCTGTTCCCTGACCGAACCTTCACTCAAGCTCCACCAATCTTCCCCCTTGTCGGCAGATCTTCCCCTCGCCGGCAGATCAAGAGCTCTCACTCAAGCTCCGGCTTCACCTCTACCCCCCAAACGCGACGAAACTCCACCGGCTTCACCTCTACCTACCCAACCTGTGACCCCTTCATCAAATTGTAAGTTGAGGCTTAAAAGTTTCAATTTTTTTTAATTTTGATCAGAGATTGATTTATCCATTTCTAATTATCGACGAATAGATATCGAATGTTAAACGAATAATGCAGGGGAAATCGCAGTTTGTTGTTAGACAAATTTTGGTATTTTGTCCATTGTTGGGTTTATTAAAATTACTTGACGATCACTGATGAAATTTGAAAACTTATGTGTTCTGTTAGTACTTCTATACCGATGATGGATGTGTGTGATGCATGCTGGGCCTGTTGGCTAGTTCGGAGGAAATGAAAGCGAGTTTGCTGTTGGTATTAGATCAACTTTAGAGGGAAAGGTAAAACAAGCATGCTTCTTTACTTGCTAAAAGTAGATGTCTCTAGTTTTGCTTTCACTATAATCTCATTTTTCAGATATATTTGTTTATTACATGATGCATAGCTGATGTTTAACAATTTCCATTTTGTTAGATTTCATATCATGACCTTTACTTACGGTAACAGATGGTGCTTGATAGTTGAGAAAATTATATCCGAATGCTAAAATCATTGAATATAAGTTTCATTAATGATATTGTAAGTATTTTGATTCCTGTGTTTAATACACTGAGTAAGTAGTTGCTATGCGTGTTCTTCTGTCTTTGCTGATTTATTTGTTTTGCTCTTCCTTTCTATAACTCCTTCACGTAACCTTCAGTATTCTAGACCTGTTATGCATAAAAATTTAGATTCAATTTAATTGATGATTTTTCTTTAACTGAGTTTTAGGGATTTAGCACAATAGTTTATGCTGGTGTCAGGATTGTTAACAGATCTAATGCATGCTCAGAGTGGGAAGAACTAGATTTGAAGGCATCCCAGGCCTCCTCCTATCCTCTATATTCTCCTTTTCTTAATATGCAGCTTATGATACTAAATGGAATATAATGTCTCCTTTTCTTAATATGCAGCTTATGATACTCAATGGCGGATCATCTTCTGTTATTACTTCTTCTGCAATACTATCTAAAATTTGAAATTCTGAAATGATAGGTGCGAGATGTGCTTGGTGATGGGCGTCTTATAAAGCGCCATGTGCTTGATGGAAGAGGTAATCTCATATTCTTATAAACTTTGATTTTAATAAACTTGGTTGTTGGAATTATTTTCTTTAGGTCCTTATATATATCTTCTATTGCTGAATGTTATATTCTATTGCTGTATACATTCAAATCTCTGATAGAGAGTTTGATGATTTAGGTACTCAAGACACTTAGTATTTTGCTTAATGTGTTTGATGTTTCATAACTTTGCTTGTTGTTTTTAGATTATGACGCCGTTTCTCTTGTCCCATACTAGATTTGTGTCTCTATTTAAGTCACTGACATAATCTAATTGTAACATCTATTCACATTGCATCTGAAAATAGCCTCTCAGTTACATGCATGATACACATTCTCATGAAGTTGAGAAATTTGCTTGGGATGGTTAAATCCACTGATTAAGAATGCTTTCACCAGTAATTAATTGTGATATGACAAGGTGTAGATTGATATTCCATAGCTGTTACGGCTAAGGAGTGTTCTTAATAGACTTCCTTTGCTACTTGGCTTCATTGAAAACAAATGTGAACAGATAAAGTCTTGATTGTAGTTTCTTGGTGATTTTTGTGTTGGTTCCTGGGTCCATTGGTCTATACTAAATTTCTACTAGGTAATAGATGTGAGAAGTTCGCCCTTAATGGCGACATATTTGGACAATTTTGATTTAGTGGACGTCAGAAATGGATTTTGATTGTACTTACTTTTGTGATTATCAGTAGTCTCATGCATTTTTGTTAATTATAGGTAGATTCTCAAATTGTCAATGAAATGCTTCCCTGTTCGGGCCTATTTTGCTGCAGGGTTTCGCAAATGCTTGTCATATGACTCCTATCTAACATCGCTTAGTTTCAGATTTCTACTCTAAGCAATTAGTATATTTTTTCTTTTTACTCTAAGCAATTAGTATCTTTTTTTCTTGGTTCTTTTTTTTTTGCAAAGACCGTTGCATTTGGTCAGCTGTAGATTGCCCTTAGAGAAATCCTGTTTATATTGTCTATCAATTTATGCAATGTATATGTGTATTTCTGTGAAATAATTCTTTGCTAGTTGAGCACATACTTTTTTATTTCGTACGTGCTTATGTACTGATATTGTCATATATTGGATTCATTTACTTCTGTTAAACAGAAAAAGCGAGACTTCAATAAACCAGCTGGAAATATGAGTCAAGATGATGAACTGACCTGTAGTGTTTGTCTGGAGCAAGTCACTGCTTACTAAGAGCAAGTCCAGCAAGCTCCCAGTTAGGAGTCCTAGTCAGCAAGCTCTCAAGAGCTCTCAAGCATTTTGATATAAAAAATTAAAAAAATAGGCCTTGGGAGCATCTCCTTATTTTATGGAGCTCCAACAAGCTCCTAGTTAGGAGCTCCAACAATATCAAAAAAACCCCTCTTCTATTTTAATATTTTACCCATTACTTTTAATTATATTTAAACCTCTTGTATTTTATTTCTAACCGTTGGATACGGTCTTCGAGGGAACGCACACGGTCTTCGAGGTAACCCGCGGTCTTCGAGGGAACGCACACGGTCTTCGAGTTAAATCGCGGTCTTCGAGGTAACGCACACGGTCTTCGAGGTAGCTCGCGGTCTTCGAGGGAACGCACACGGTCTTCGAGTTAAATCACGGTCTTCGAGGGAACGCACACGGTCTTCGAGGTAGCTCGCGGTCTTCGAGGGAACGCACACGGTCTTCGAGTTAAATCGCGGTCTTCGAGGTAACGCACACGGTCTTCGAGGTAGCTCGCGGTCTTCGAGGGAACGCACACGGTCTTCGAGGTATCACAAACTTTGACCGTCAACCGACTGATTCCTATACAATTCGATGCCTTCTCACCTCAACCCATCGTCTCCCAGAACAAAATGTCTAGCTCATCTAGCTCTAGCGATGATGAAATGATGAAGACGTTCTTTCTTATGGGAGCTGTTGCCGTCGAGGAAGAAGTACAAGGGAATGATTCAACTTCAGTTCAACACAAAAGACGTACCATGCTCCATCGATACCGACTGGAAGGCCACAATCGGTTGTTCCAAGATTATTTTGCTGACACACCAACATATCCTCTTCATTATTTTCGTCGAAGATTCAGAATGTCGCGTTCGTTATTCCTTCGAATCCACGACGCTGTCGTCGAACATGACAAGTACTTCGTCCAAAAGAGGAATGGTGCTGGACAGTTAGGACTATCTAGCCTTCAAAAGATTACTGCAGCTATGCGGATGCTCGCATATGGAGCATCCGCTGACGCCGTTGACGACTACGTTCGGATCGGTAAAAGTACGTCACTTGAGAGCGTGAAGAGGTTCGTTCGATCGATTATCAACATCTTTGGGGAGGAATATCTTCGTTCACCGACTAATGAAGACATTGCACGCCTGCTCGAGGAAGGTTCACAACGAGGTTTTCCTGGTATGCTTGGGAGCATCGACTGCATGCACTGGGTATGGAAGAACTGTCCAACCGCCTGGCAAGGTATGTATACTGGGCATTTTCATGAACCTACAATTATTTTGGAGGCCGTAGCTAGCAAAGATCTTTGGATATGGCATGCATTCTTTGGCCTACCGGGGTCTCACAATGACCTCAATGTGCTACATCGTTCACCGGTATTCGCACAACTTGCGGAGGGAAGAGCTTCACCGTGCAACTATACTGTTAATGGCCACGAGTACAATATGGGATACTATCTCGCCGACGGGATTTACCCAGAGTGGTCCACATTAGTGAAGACTATTCCAGCACCGCGAGGAAACAAGCATAAATACTTTGCTCAACAACAAGAGAGCGCAAGAAAAGATGTTGAGCGAGCTTTTGGCGTGTTGCAAGCTCGATTTGCGATTGTTCGTGGACCAGGACGTTTCTGGCAACCTAGTGTGCTGAAAGACATCATGACAGCTTGCATCATAATGCATAACATGATCGTTGAAGATGAACGAGATTGTCAATTGGACAACAACTTCGACTTTAATGATTCGATACCAGTCGTTGAACCTTCTCATGTGCAGACGGTGCCTCTAACTGAGTTCATCCAAAATCATCATCGAATCAGGAACACGCAAACACACAAATCACTAAAGAATGATTTGATCGAGCATCTGTGGCAGCTCAAGGGATCCATCGACGAGGATTAAGTTTCTTTATGTCTAACGTAATTTCAGCATCGAAGTTCGAGTTGTTGTACTACGCGATTTTCTTTTCAATGAAGTAGTTGTTTTCATTAAATGCCAAATTTTTCAACTTCAAGTAGAATCATAAATCTAATACAAGATAATTAGGAAGAACTAATTAGGATGCGATGCGAGTACAATCATAAATCTAATACAAGATAATTAGGAAGAACTAATTAGGATGCGATGCGAGTACAATCATAAATCTAATACAAGATAATATATGATAATTAGGAAGATTCCTTGGACATCCACCTCTCCAATATCTCTGCCTGACGCATTTCAAAGTATTGTCGTTGAACTGAATTGAGTGTTGAGAGATCCATCTTCATGATATCGTCATCTTGTTTCTTCTGTTTTAGCTCTATTTTTTGATTGGTGGTTTGCTTCATCCACGCGAAAGCCTCTCCCATGATGGACGTAGCGGATCCAGAGCTTTCCACATTTTGTTTCCTCTTGAGCTTTGCCGCTTTCCTCCCTTCAGGCCTTACTACCACATCATCCGAGTCAATGTTCAACCCGATGGGGGTCGTTGGCATGGAATTGTTTGGTGAGGAATCAGAGGTAGCGATTCTTCTCGGCTGTGATCGAATCTTATTGTAAGATTCCATTTGTTGGATCCACTTTTGATGATGACGCAGCTCAACCCAGCAATGGTCAAACACGAATGGTTTACCATAAAGAGATTGGTATAATTCTTTTACTTCTGCAGTCTACACAAGAGTTAATTTTAGAATAATCAAACATAATTAAACATATTGAATCTGAGCAAAAATAATCAAACATAATTAAATATTTACCTGGTTAATAATTCCCGTACCAGATCTTTGTCTTCCTTCAATCTGAGCAACGCACCCACAAAACTTGTTGACGGACAATTGAATCGTTGACCAACGATGCATCATTTGGTTTGGCGTGCGGCTCGTTGGATCGGTGGAGTATAGGATAAAATAGTCGTTAGCTCGGTGCCAAAACTTATCTTTGTGTTGCCCCGTACCTTGGATGGCGTCTTGGCTCGTGTTCAGCCAAGCAGACACAAGAAGCTTATCCTCGTGGACAGTCCAATTTTCGGACCGCTTGTAAGCCTTCTTCTTCTTTGTGGTCGGTGTTTCTTGGGATGGCACTTGTTGTGTTGCCGATTGCGAGAACTCAATGGGGTGACCTTCTTCTACGCCTTCTGTATAGAACGACGGGTATAAGGTCGATCCTTCACCGGTAAGGAGTTGTGAATAAAAGTTTTGGGAGGGATCCATGAGATTTGTAATTTGATGGGAAACTATAGAGTTTTTTTATGAGAGAATTGAGAATTGAGAGTTGTGTGGAAATCTTTGTGGAGTGAATTGAGAATTTATAGATGAGTTTTTACTGTTCATGCCAGTGTTTTCATCTCAACGGTTAAAATTTTTTCACTCAACGGATAAAAATTTATCACTCAACGTTTATTTTTTAATGGTAAAATTCAACTCAACGGCTCAAACATCAACATCTCAACGTTTATTTTTTTTCATCTTATCTTATTATTTTTTTTCTTTTCACTCAACGCAACAGACCCACCCAATAAATCCCCAATCTCAAAATCCTCTCCCGTCATCTTCAACCCCAAACCACAAACCCCAAAGCCACGACGACCACAACTCCTCTTCGCCGAGCGGTCCTCTTCGGCTACGCGGCCACAAGATCTGGCTCCCCAATCTCGAACCCCAAACCCTTCGGCCACGACGTCCACGACCTCCTCTTCGCCTACGACGACATCCCGGTCTGTTTCCCCAACCCCAAATCCTCTTCCTCGCGTTCCTGATTTGGCATGGGGCTTTTTGTTGGGGGGGGG
>BQKN01060751.1:25750-36996 GCA_022839385.1 Asparagus kiusianus | reverse complement strand
TTTGAACTGTGAAACTTCACGGGAGTTGAACTCCCGTGAAGTTTAGCAGCTTAATTAAAAGCTGTTAAACTTCACGGGAGTTCAACTCCCGTGAAGTTTCGGAAACTTTTTTCAAAAACCGACTTGGTTTCAGCGCTGAGGCTGAAACCAGGTCGGTTTTTGTAAATATTTTTAAAAAGGGTCGTTTTTTGCAAATAAAAACTCAAATGGGACGGTTTTGAAAATTTGTCCATATGGGCTTATTAGCTGACCTCTTCCTTGCCTTTCCTCTTTAGATGTACGGTTCAGATTTGTCCATGTCAGGTCCAGAAGAGGAATTTCCTCAGACGGACATCCATTTATGTTTTCATGCATGTACACATGGATCTGATCACATAGGTCCCTAGAGAAAATAACTAAAATGGACAACGTGGATTTCGCAATTATCAGAACCCCCCTACTGCATTATTCAAGAGGGAAGGCACACCGAAAGGAATTTGGATTTTCTTTATTATCAAAAAGTAGCGGAGGGGCCATTACTTTTTATGCTAACCATTGATTATTTAGTGAGTGATTGAAATTCATTCTAAATTTAGCACTCATCGTACCTCGATGTATTGCATTCATACTTAATATGCACTCAAAGGCAAATCATAATTATCGATTAGGAAATCAATGATTTGATGAAGTAGTGGTCCCATGGGACCTATTTAATTGAAGGATATACATTAATCTTTTTTGGGGAAAAGAATCTTTAACTTAGGATTATTACATATCAAAAGGAAAAAAATCTCCACTTCTACCATTTTGTATGTACTTTTTCAAAAAAAAATAAAAATAAAAATAAAAAAAATATATATATTATCGTGTGTGCTCTCTTTACGCTTAATGTTGTGCCATAGTTCTCCGTAAGTATCATGAGTGAGATATTATTTTGTCTAGGGTTAATTACAGATACCCCTGTAGTTATATCGTTGTGGGGAGACCCGCTGAAAAGAGTTCTATTGTTACAGAATGACCCCCGGAAAAGGGTCAGATATAATTTCACTCAGAGGGTCTGTACATTTTTTTACATGATTGTTCATTTAAAGCCCTCTGATACTTTAGTTTTGATGCTATTCTTAGAATGATATCGGTCTATATCAAAAAAGAAAAACACAATGGATTCGTCCAGATGCATCTCATTAGTTGGAGTGTACCCATCAAGTACTTCTTCACCATATACAACTTCTTCCTCTAGTTGAATGTAATAGAGATTTTTTTTGGCAATCCACGGGTGATGGTTCCGAGAGTAGCGTATGCATAATTGCATCCCCTCAACCCCCCACCCCCAAGGGCGGATCTATATACAGTCCACGTAGGGCCATGACACCCCTAAAATTTTGAGGAAAAAAAAAGATAGGATGGTTTCTGTAAAACCTCTTCTCTTAAAAATTAAAATATATTCATTCTATATAATTTTTGTCTTCCTCTTTTGAAATATTTTGAAGATATTGATATTAGCTATTCTACTCGTTTTGTTTGGGTTGTGGTGTATCTCTCGTGAATAAAATTACATTAAGAAAAAAATTTCATCTATCTTTTGTACGCGGTCCCTCCGGAACAGAAATCCTGGATCCGCCCCCACCCCCCACCCCCACAAAAAAAAAAAAAAAGAAATAATAAATAAAAAATAAAAACCCCACCGCCAGCAAACAATTAAAAAAAAATATTACACATCCCGTTTGTTGCGAGCTACCATCATGGGTATTATCCAACATTAAACTTTTCGTAGTAATATCACTAACTCCTGTACATCACCTTTGTTGCAAGCTACCATCATGGATATTATACAACATTGAACTTCTCCGAATAACATCACTAACTTCTCCTACGTACACCCCCTTGTCAAGCAAATAAGAACGGTGACGTCCCCAGTGATGCCATATAATTCCCAGTTCACTGCAGGAAATGTCACCCTCTAGTCCCTCACAAAAGTCCCCATTTATGACTCACTCCCACTTGACAATCTCAGCAAACAATCAAGAGGGGGTCCCGTTATATATATTTCGGCGGCAACCAGGGGGGCTCCTGAGAATAAGGTGTGCCGCTGCCGTATCTACTCACTGAAGTTACAAGCAAGTCCAAGGTCAGAATACTACAAAAGCACGTTCTCGATCGCCTTTTATTAATTATCTACCTTTTTCTGATCCACATAAAAAAAATCCAGATAGGTTAAGAAAATGCAACTGTGAGAGCAGAGGAGAATGCATCATTGATTACGGACATGGATGCAAACCAAAGGTCTACATGCAAAGAACCCTTAAATCCATACGCATGTAGTCAAATCGAATTCAAGGTTTCAAGACTAAAACAAAACAGCCTATAAAAAGCTACGCAGTCCCAACTGTAGTTCATACAATTGACTCGAAAACAACGATCATGGACCATGATGAAAACCGTTCTGTGCCTGTTGTTGATTATGGCCAACTCCATGAAAATCCAGAAGCTCGAGCTCAAGCGATTGAAGTTATTAGGAATGCGTGCAAGGATTTAGGTTGCTTCCAGGTGAGGAAAGATGCATTTTCGTTTATTTTTCATTCATGGGTTAGAATAAGCTCCAGGGCTCAGTTGTGACTTGACTCGATCATATAGATTGACCAAGCATGAGCTATTTCATAAATAAGTAGTTGAGGCTAAAGGTTCAATGTCTAGCCTGTTAGGATATAAAATTTCCATGTGTAATGCTCACAGCTTCAGAGTTCAATGTGTAGCCTGTTTGGATATAAAATTTCAGTGTGTAATGCTCACAACTTCAGAGTCCTCGTGAGGGTTGAGGGCTATAATTTTAGAATCCGATATGGCCCTGTAGGTTGAGTCTTTTCCCCCCTCCAATGGGTCGAAATCCGTGGGATTTAAACTTGATGTGTACTATGATACCATGTTAAAGTCCCTTCCACTAACCAAAACTCCAACGTAGTGAGGGTAGAGTGTTTTATATACTAATGTAGCCCAGGATTATGATATGTCACTATCCAACGCAATTGGTATGCTTACCTACATTAAATACACAACTTACTAAACATAACATTCTCAACGCACATGAAAAGTCAAAACTAAACTGCGTGTGCATGGAAAATAGAAGGCTTGTAATGTACTGAACAGTTTGCACATCTGGTACCTCATATTCAAATAATACTAGTAAATCTCCCCTGGAAGATCTGCTAAAGATTCAGAACCTCCATTAGCAGCACAAAATAAATAAACAAATAAATAAAAATAAAAATAAAAAATAAAAAAAAACCCAGACTATAAACCGTGCATAAAATGGCGTAAAGATAGGGTCACTTTAAGTCCAACTAAACAACAATAACAACGTGGCATACATGTATTCTAGATTGCTAACTATTCCTAAAATGTAAGACAGTGACAGATGGTCTGTAGATTAGTGCTCACATTACATCTAAATTAATCACAATAACAATGAGCACTAAATATGTAATACATAGTATAGATTACTGACTATGGGCATCATTAGATGGACAACATCACAAGTATAAACACATATATATAGCTGTTTGCTGCAACCTACAAAGGTTTCACAAGGAAGCTTTAGTGCTTATCATCCATCATTAGATTGAAAATCAGGGAGAGAACATGATGGTCCAGACCAAGTCCCGATTCTTCGTAATTTATCATATAATAAAGTACACAAAGGCGGAAGTTAGGTTACACCATTCCCACAACACAAGAAGACTACAAGCATTGGGTAGCTGTAGTGAGTTGAATTTCCTGCGAATTCTGTTATGTAAATAAAGGATTATACTTCCTAACATGTTTGCAGATTATCAACCATGGAATCAACACAACAACCATGAATGACGCTCTGGAAGCAGCTTCAGATTTCTTCGACTTATCAGCAGAGGAGAAAGAAGAATTTGCATCAGATGACACATCAAAGCCCGTTAGATATAAAGCAAACCCAAAGGATGGCATCAGTAGGGCTAGAGATCTTCTGAAGCTCTATGCTCATCCCCTCAGTGAGTGGATTCATTTATGGCCATTAGTACCACAAGACTACAGGTAAAGAAATAATTTTCATCACCTAAATTATAGGAATGAATAATTTGTCATCATCATAGCAACTCACGGCAACTATAAACATAACTTTTTTAGATTCCCAATACTGACGTTTCCGCCAAACTGGTTATCAAATGCTAATAAACATAAGATGAATGATGACACTCGACAACTGTTGCCCTTGTTGTTCGTTCCTGCGCATTCTATATTTTTATAATATCATCGAATATGAGCTTAGCTGACCCCTCCCTTTCCGTTTCTCTTTAGATGTAGAGCTCAGATTTGTCCATGTCAGATCCAGATGAGGAATTTCCTCAGACGGACAGTTGATATCCAGTTACGTTTGCATGCATGTGCACGTGGATCTGATCATGTAGGCCCATAACAAGACTAACTAAAATAGACAAGGCGGATTCACAATTATCAGATAGATAAGCCCGCTGCTGCATTACTCAAGAAGGAAGGCATACAGAAAGGAATTTGGATCCTCTCCAATACCAAAAAGTAGTGGAGACACCACTACTTTTTATACTAACTATTGATTATTTACTGAGATTGAGATTCATTCTAAATTTAGCACTCACCACACCTTGATATATTGTGCTCATACCTAATTTGCACTCAAAGACAAATCATATCCATCAATTAGGAAATCAATGATTCTGACGAAGTAGTAGTCTCTCCACTACTTTTTATTTATAGTGGATCAGGATCCGAGCTATTTCTGCATGACTTACAGAATTCTGAACTTTTTCTTGTGTTTGCATATGTAACCACTCCACCCCCCACCTCCAACAAAATAATAATAATAATAATAATAGAAATAAAATAAAACAAGGAAATAAGCAAATTGAAAATTAGACTAACCCTCGTTAACTATTAAAAATAGTCGTAAACTACGTTAACAGGTAGAGTAAAAAACTTACCTTTTTAGAAATTCTACGGTTACCTATCCTTACATGTAAAGGATATTAACAAAAGAAGTTATCTTTAGTAGATATGCATAAACTTGTACTGAACACGTGACTACTTAAAGTAAATACCACCAGTAATGGTACTTAAGTGAGACAAGTTCCGTGTTTTTTTAATGATTTATAATGCCCAAAGGGGTTTTGTCAAATTTACCCATTATTTACGTGATGCTATCATCAGGGAAAAGATGGGGAATTACGTCATGGAGGCAAGAAAAGTAGCTTTGCAAGTGATTGCTGCAATACTAGAAAGTCTTGGACTAGATCAAGGGTACCTCAGAGGCAAGTTTGATTGTGGAATGCAAGTTATCGCCACCAACTTCTACCCTCAGTGCTTCGAGAGGAACCTTGAAGTGGGACTAGATTCTCATTCTGACTACGGCTTCATTACCATCATCCTTCAAAATTGTGAAGGCCTTCAGGTCAAGAACCCCAAAGAGGAAACATGGACAGCAGTACCATACAATGAAGATGCACTTCACGTCCATATAGGTGATTATATGGAGGTCTTAAGCAATGGACAATACAAGAGTTTGGTGCATAGAGCACTTCTGAACCCTGAGAAGAAAAGGATCTCCATTGCAAGCATCCATAACCTTTCTATGGATGAAAAAGTAGCCCCAGCCAACGATTTGGTAGAAGAGTTGAATCCTATGAGGTATAAAGATAACAGCTTTAGAGATTTTCTCAACTATCTGTCAACTGAAGACTGCAAGAAAAGCAAGAGATATATTGAGCATCTCAATATCCTGGGAGAATGATCTTTTTAGTTATGAGTCCACATACCTTCCCCTTACTATTTCATTGCTAAATAGTATCACAGAGGACACCGATCTTCATGAAAAAAAAAAAGCTTAGAGAAAAGAGACACTGTCACTATCTAATATGTCAACTATTATGTGTGTCATAGGTATGCTCACTATTTCTACTCTAATACTCTAAAGTTCTAATGTTGTACTAAGGAATGTAGTTTACCATAGCAAACTTAAAGAGCTGACACTCAAACGGGTACGCTGTCACAAATTATGTCATGACACTGGTCAAATGAGGACAAGTTCAGATGTGATATAACAGGGCGTTATTTTGGGCACAACTTTCTGTTCTAATTAACATAATTGGACTTATGCTCTGTTGTTTGCAGCTCTTGGTGAGAGGAACAAAACTAAAATCTTAAAACTAAAGACATGGTCATATCAAGGTATCATTCAGATGGAATTTGATATACAGCTGCAATGACAAAGGTCTCAAGCTATACCATGTGGTTATAAATGCAAAATTTCTCCGCACGGTCTTTTCTAAACAATAACATATCCATCATATGGGATTCAGCCCTGAGTAAACGAGCCCGTCCCTTTGTTCATGAAAGCTTTGTTTATACGGGAATTACTGAAAAAGAAACTGCAGGAGAAATAAGCACAATGCATTTATGAAAATATATCGTCAAATATGTGTTTATGCACCATGAAGTATCAACTAACACTGGATTAATTGGAGGTAATATAAATCTATTCCCTTAAAACAAGGATCATCAATAAAGTCCTTTCTCATTAGTTTTCCATGAGCTCAGTGAAGATCCTGCTGAATTACAAGAATCAGATATCTTGATAAAGAAATTACCCGCACATTTCCTTTTCAAAAAGACACCATCAAGTACTAATATTATCAAAATTTAGAAAACTCAGTGGCAGCAAATAAAAATTCTTCAGCAATCAAACCCACATCCCTAATTAGCATAAGATGGACCATAAACAAATCCCACAACAGAAAAGATTATCAAATTACAAACTGAACAAACCACAGAAAAGTATCTAAAAAGAGGAAAAAGAAATAGACATATATAAAAGAATAGCAAGCTAAAAGATTAGGAATATACCAAGATAACAGCAAGAATCAAAGCTCTTGAAGGCGATTGATTTCAGTGCTCGCTCGGATTTTGGGGAGTAGAGATTTAAGACAGGCGAGCTCGCACGGGGATTTTCTCTTCCAGGTGGTTGTTGGGCTTACTGAAGCCCAATATGGTAGTGCCCGTGGGCCTGTCGTATTAGGCTAATTGCTGTTTACGCTGATCTTAGATTTTAGTTAATCATGGTTAAGGACAGAGGATTACAGACCAAAACAAACAAAGCATGGCTATGCAATGTGACTGGTTTCTTTGGAGGTTGAATCTACATGAAGAAATCTCATCTCTTTAATCTCATTCTCTATTTGTACGTCTATTTTTAAACTAATGTACAATATTGTTGTTTTCGTCACAATGATGATGATAATTGCAATAGTATAATAATAGTAATGCCAACAACAAATAAACTTTGGAATAGACACTTGTATTGTGTCATCGAAAGTGATTTTATAAAAATTCACATTTTACTTTATTATCAAATATGAAATTTCAAAGTGAAAAATCAATTTCACACAAAACTTGATGCCATCATAATTTAAGTTACTGGTGAGAAAGGTACATAAGGAGTTGTCATCTTAGGGGCTGTTTGGTTGCACACTTTTTGAAAAAACTTTTCTCAAAACATCTGATAATGGTAAATTTGTAATTAAAAGTTTTTCAGAGATTTCTGTAAATTGTGTTTGGTTCAACAAAAAATTTACAGAAATATTTTCTATAAAATATCAAAACCTACCAAATTTTACAAAAAACAATTTCCTCTCAAAATGAGAGGAAATCACCAGAAATCTGACACATACCATATTTAATTAAAAACCTACCAAATCTTGTTATTTTCTATAAAGTTATGAGCCATTTTTTTGTTTTGAACCAAACAAGCAAAATACAAAAACAAGAAAATTAGTACTTTTTGATTTCTCAAAACTTTTCCTATAATTTTTTTAAGAAATACAAGGAAATCATATTTTAGATGGAGAACATTTCTTATAATTTCTAGAAATTGAACCAAACACCCCCTTAAACATTGAATTGCAATAATTAATTGTTCACAACGCCGTAAATTAGGTTCCAATTTTTTTAATAAGGGTTTTCCCCTAGGAACCACAAAAAAGTAGGGCAATTACACATAAATCACCTTTTAATTTCCAGTTATGTATAAATCATCTTTAAAATAGGTTTTTATTATAGTCAAAACCTTCATTGAAAATAAAAAAGAACCTGACAAATTCTAGTTCAAGTTACATGAGTTGTATCTTAACGAGACCTAAACACCAAAAAAATGAGTCGCATGCCTTAAATGTGAGCTTTTAAGGATAATTTTGGGCTTTCACTGAAAAAATTGACTTGTAGCCGGTTTATCTATTACCCCTTTAAAAGAGGGAGTTCATGAAAAACTTTATCTACCCCAAATTACCCTTCAACCAATGTAAATATACCAAAATTATCCCTTATAATCGTTACACAAAATTCATCATCATCATTAAAAATCAAAAGACATAAACTTACCGTCGGTTGTGTCTTCCCTCTGCCAAAGATGAGTTTTATCATCCGCATCATCAAACGCACCGCCTCTGCCATCATCTCATCAATTCTCAGATTTTTGGCATTGGTTAGGATCACAAAAGTCTCTTCTTCTTCTTTACTCCGTTATACAAAACCCTAGCTCTAATAGTTAGTTTTTCTCAATTCACTCTCTCCCCTTTTTGTTCTTCATTTCTCTCCTTTTGTTCTAATTTTGCCCTAATTCTCGATTTCCTGCAGTCTCAAGCGACGATGGTTTCAATAATCGAAGGCCAGCTGGAGCGAGATTAGAAAGTAAGTTGAATCTAAATCTTTCCATTTCTCAGTTAGATCAGTTCTTCTAAACTAATCCAGCATATTTCTATTCTTATTGATTATTGGTTCTTTCAACAACTTTTTCTTTTCCCATTTGGTTCCTGCGCTCAACAGGATTTTGATGGAGAAGATCGCGCCCCCTTCAAAGACATCAGCTGGGATCTTGCTACGCCAAGGTAACATCTTTAAATTCCGTGCCTTTTGCCAAATTTTTCCATTTTCCCTCAATTTTGTTAATGGGTCTTGCTCCAAAATCCAAACTTTGACATGGGTCACTCTTCTTTTTTCTGTTAATTGTTTTTTTTTGTTTTTTTGTACTTATGTGCTTATTTGCATTGTTTTTTAAATCAAATGTTTGCTAATTTGGGAATTTTCATGTGTCTAGATGATTATGCATTTTTTATGTATATATTGTTGTATACATGATGCAAAACGAAATGCATTAGAAATTCATTTGTTGGAAGTATGAAACAAAATTATGAAGCATTATCAATCTATAGAAATGTATTGGATCTACTGCTGTTATGTTGGTTATAGAATTAAAAGAACACTTGACAAAGAAACCTTTCATATCTCGGAACAATGGCAGGCTAAGACAATTTAAATTTTTTTCTGGCAGAAAACCTCTTTACATAAATGGTAATCGGTTAAGGTCTCACACTGTAAATCAAGAAAACTCGACCCTTAACATCCTTCAATGAATATATCAATATATCAGGACGAATAAGACAATACAAATGCTAAACCGGTGAATAAGCAGGTACACACACTAGAACAAGTGCTAAGAGCTAACCAAGGTCTTTTATCCTTGATATGTTGTGACGATGATCGATGATATGGATGAAATCCTTATGATCGATATCGATATTGTGCTTCATTTCATTTGAAATGCTAGGAAAACTCAAAATATGACAAAATTGCAACTACTGTGAGAGCATAAAGGACAGTGCAGAGAACTTGCAACAAAGAACTTGAAATATTTGGTGTTCTTCTAGAGTTTACTTCTATCTTTTATGGTAGTCTCTGTGCTTGTTTATGATTTGGTCTTCAAATAATGACTTTGACCATCATGCATATTTCTAGGGATTTTTAGACTTCACTTTTGGAGAAAAACCTACAAATGCATAATGGATTCCCGAACCTATTAAAAATTTCCACTTGAAATATATTCTAGGAAAACTACATGCCAGTGATGAAGTGAATACCAAAACTTTCAGCAGACGTAGTTAGCTATAGCATATCGTGCCCATGATATAGATGGAAGGTCTTTTTACTGTTGTATGAAATGTTTGAGGAATATGACACGCATTTAGTTGAAGGTGCTTGAATCCATCAGGTTGATTTCCATGATTTAAACTTTAGATTCAAGCATTTCTTTGTTAGATTGGTAGGGAAATACTGTATATATGAGTTCCGCCATCAGTTCAATCTCTAATTTTCCAGACATGATGATATTCTGTTTCCTACAGTTCGGCGGGTACAATTATAGTTATATATGCTAAGACTTACCTTGTTCCTCTCCAAGATATTTTTCTACAATTATTACTGAAATCTGGAGACCTAGAAATCAACTATAGTATGAGAAGATTAGCTAAATGTAACAATATACTGGTAAGTAAGAATGTTCTTTAATTACTAGAGCAGAAATTGTGCCTCTAGGGATAAAGAAACAAAATGCAGATATGGTAAAGATACATAAAATGAGACTATTAAACACATTAACACAATTTAGTCAATAACAAATCATTTCTTTCATAACTTTATATGTTAATTACTTAAAAATGAGACTAATAAACACATTAACTCAATTTAGTCAAGAACAGATCATTTTTTTCATAACTTTATATGTTAATTACTTAACCCACTTTAATGTCAATGTCATAGAAGAACCTTTCATTACTTTATACGCTAATTACTTAAACTACTCTAAAGTCATAGTCATACAAATACCCGAATCGTCCTTTCCTAATTACATAAGACTTAGTGGTGGCTTATGCATTTTAATGAAATTCTAATTCCTCATAAATAAGACTAAACTGCTAAAAAAAATCTAATTTTAGCTTCAGGAAGATACATGAAGCCCATTGCTCTTGATTTAGAGCAATATTTTATACCATATAGGGAAAACATCTAATAGATTATAACATTGGATGGGGTTATGAGGGCTTAAGTAATGGTAAAAATCAGATAGAAATTTTACAAGTATTACTATGATATTTTTCTCTCTAATTTTAATTATTTAATATGTCCTAAATATAAGCAAATAAAATTACATAAATCATCCTTAGAAGAAATTGTTGACTTATATAGAACAAAGTAAACTGCTTATAGAAATACTAATAAGGTTGCTGGCTTTTCATCCTCAGGATCAATATCTATAGAGTGTGGAAAAAGTTATGTGCTGAAAGAAGCTTTCCAATTACCAGAAATCCCAACTTCCCAAGAGATTAAAGATTGCAAATTTACATCTTTTATATAACATGCTTGTTTCAATAAAAGGAATT
>BQKN01060751.1:8222-25740 GCA_022839385.1 Asparagus kiusianus | reverse complement strand
CAAACAAACCAATTCATAATGTAACTAATTATTTGATTTTTGAGTAGTGTTATTCGATGTTACCATGGGAAATGAAGGTCTCTAGAGTGTTTTGTTTGTTACAATTCTCTGCATCATTTCGTAACATAACCAATTTTTCTTGGTCATAGGAGTATTTTTAATAACTGCTTCTAGACCTGTAGTGATTTGTATTAATGAAGCTCCCTTGGCTACTTCACGTTTTTTCAACTATTGCGTAACATATGTGTCTACTTGCTTAGAAGGGAAGTAGGACTGTGATTTGAGACTCTCATTGAGTTTGACTTAAGATAAAATTACTGCCCTTTTTCCCTCGAATATTATAATTTTTCTACCATAGTTATAGGGTTTTAATCGCAATTATGTGCTTCTTCATTGTTTGATTCGTAGTTATAGGTTTATTTTGTTTGGAATTGGTTATAATTAGGAAATACATCACCTGCATTGTTATGATAATTATTCTTTGGAAATAAATCTAGCATCATTTTCTACTGAATCAGCTTTTGGATTGTGTTGGATAGGTCGAGCAGTTTGTTTATAATGCTTTTAGCACCTCGAGAGTGTGTATAGAAATAGCTAAGTGGGATATAATTTACAGTAACTTTTCGTAGAACTTGTTAATTGATGACTAGAATTTTAAAAGATTTCTGTATTTGTCAGCCAATAATTTACGATATGCCAGATCCCTATGACAAAGTCTGTTATCTTCACAAATAGTTTGGTAAGCATTTTGATTCACTTTAATTATTTTTTATGTCATAAGGATGCTTGAAAAGTTATCTTGAGCATCCAACTTCTTGCGATGGACTTGTTATGATTTTTAGTTATGCTAATCATCAAACTTTGTAGGAATACTGTTTGGATCAGCAAACCATGGGTAAAAACTACAACTTCTCGTAGGATCTATGATCAATTAGTTAAGTTTTTTACATTGGCCAAAAAATATCTACCACTAGATATTGCTTGTAAAGTGCAGTTACATAATATCTGGGGCACGCTGCTAGCTAAAATTTTACTTGGCAGGACATATTGTAAACTTCTGGTTAATATAGTAAGTTGCCCTTACCTATTAACCTTGAAATCAGCTTACTAAATTTCTGATATAATCAAGCATGAGTATGATCTATTTTTCTTTTATTTACTAATGATACAACTGAAGCTCTTTTATAATTCAAGAAATTCCATCTCTATGATTGGTTGCATCCTCTTTCAAGAAATTAACAACCTGTTGTTGCTTTCAGATGCTGTAAGGTGAAATTACATAATATCTGGGGCATGCTACCGCCTAAACTTCTATCTGACCAACCATATTGTAACATTCTGGTTAATATAGTATGTTGTGATTACCTATTAACCATGAAATCCGCTTATAAGTGAAATTCTGATATAACCAAGCATGAATATGCTCTATTTTTCTTTTGTTTTCTAATGACACAAGCAAAGCACTTTTAATTCAAGCAACAAGGTTATACCCATATGCTCCTTGTAAGTCTTGATAATAAAGACTATTTAGGTAAAATTTGAGTTGAATAATCTTTTATAAACAAAAAATTCTCTTTTACAGGAAATATTGGATAGTTTTCATGATCAGGAATTTTGGTATGTTGATCAAGGGATATTAGCACCAGAAACCAATGGCTCAGCCTCTTTCAGGATGCAGTTTCAACGTCATGAGGAGAAATGGTTGCTGCCTGTACCCTATGTTCCTGCTAGAGGCCTTCAAGAGACCTTAAGAAAGCAACTACATCACAAACGCGAATGCACAAATCAAATCTTGAAACACACAATGGTCATTAACAGCAATGCTTAAGCTGAACTGGAAGTGCCAGGGTCCTTTATTGACTCATTACCTAAGGTCTGATCTCCGAGAAATTACATACTAACATTATATTCATAAATTTGAAACTGGCTTTCATTTTAAACTTTAGAATGCAAGAGAAAGCATAGGTGATGTAATTTACAAATACATTACCTCTGATCAATTCTCGCCTGAGTGCCTCCTAGATTGCTTTGAAATCTCCTATGAGCACCAAGCTCTAGAGATAGCCAATCGTGTAGTAGAGTCCCTTTATATATGGCGTCGAAGAACAACAACAAAGTCTAAAACCAATGCAGAGAAAAGGGAGTTGTTGGCTGATAGAGCTGAGAGTCTCTTAATATGCCTGAAGCAGAGATTTCTTGGCCTTAACACAAACCATATTAGACATGTGCAAAATTCAATTCAACAAGGTTTTTGCTTTTCCTCCTCAAATTTCTCACCTTTACATAATTCAATTTTCCTTGTAACTAAGACTTGTACTTCCAGGATATTGGAAAGTACAACCAGAGTCTTCGAGAGTCTTGCATTCAACATTGTTGCTCGAATTAATGATCTCCTATATGTTGATGACTTAAGTAATCATTCTGATCAGAAAAATACCACGATCCCTTGTTCAATTTCAGTCTTTAGCACTCCTTATGCTACTGCTTACGGAACTCCAAGCTTCTCACCGGTGCCATTGATTAGCCTTGCTTGTGGAGAGAAAACACCTTTCAGCATCAGAAAAGGTAATAATCAGGGATTTAGCGTGAAGAAAGTTTTGTCAGACTATCTAAATTGATAGACAAGAGAGAGAAATGATAGCACTATTATCAACATTTTAGTCCTAATCCCAAGAATGAACGAGTCATGATTCATCGAGCTCATAGTAAGATCATTCCATAACATGTACATGTCATTTGTAAGAAGCTTGTTTTGTGTATGCTGAGATTTAGTCAAAGATAACAGGTTGCTTGTGTACTATCATTCAATCAATCACTAAATGTAATTTCATTGTTCAAATAACAAATTTTTAGCTTATGTATATGTTTCATCCATTGCTTACATTCAATAATTTAATAACAAATCTTTTCCTAAATAAAATTATAAATTTAAAATAAATAATAATAAAATTATCACGTGCATTGCACGTGCAATTCAACTAGTGGCAACAAAAAGCTCACTTTCAAAACGGTTTACTTATAAATAAAAAATGAAAGGTGATTTTCATATGATTACATTATATTTGAGGTGCTTTCTAGGGAAAAAAACTCAAAAATTAATCATCACTTTGCTTTCTTTGTTACTTATAATAATTATTATTTTGCATAATCCGGGTCGGCATGCATTGTCAATTATTTTAATCAATTAGGACATTCCCAAATGAGCTTTGCTACAGGGACCCAAAATATGGGACCAATAAGGGAGACAAGTGAGGTATCCCCCTCCTATTGGATAATGAGTTGGCCATCATTAATGATGGCCGACTCATTATCCAATAGGAGGAGGACACTTCACTTGTCCCCTCTATTGGTCCCATATTTTGGGTCCTTGGGGAATTTTTCTTCCCAAAGACGTAATAGCACTCTTGGGCTAAGTCTAAAAAGGAACCTAGCACTTATTGGGCTTCACCCCTACTAGGCCTCTTGATCCTAGGGCCCTTGGGACTATTAAACAAGAGCCCAAATCTCTGTTTCTTTCAAGGGCTAGGGATTTGGGTCAGCACATCACCCACCCCAGTCCAACTCTTTAACCAAACAAAAGTGTGAAGGAATCATTAAAGTGCCACTCTTTCTCTTCCCCCCAAAAATCAAATACTTCAAAAGCCTTGTCAAATCCATGCTGGTTCTTATGCAAAAGTGAGTCTATAATAAGCATGAAGAAATGAAAGGGGGGCAGATCCTTGTTATTATTGTTATAAACAGGGAGAAAATAATTACAAAGATCCGCAGCTAATCATGCGGTCACAATGTAGAATATCTGTATGGGTCATTTTGGAGCTCGCTTGTCAAAATTTCCACCAGGAATCATCATTGTCTGTCTGAGTTTGTGAGGATTCCGTATCCAAACGCTGAATCTTGCCTACATTAAAAAAATCATGGAAAAAAAATGCTAACAAGCCTTGATTTCAAGAATCGAGATATGATTTTGTTGCTCATATGGTACGATTCAATGATACTTTTTTGGATGCGAACAGAAGAAATAAGATGAGTGATGTAATCTATTATCTATAAATTTTCTGAAGTTTTAATAAATCTAGGATAAATTATAGTTTGGAATTTTTTTTTGAGTACCAAAACTTAAACTTAAGAAAATGAAGCTCATCCTACTTTGGAAAAAAAAAGCCCCAAAAAAGTAAACGTTTTTTATGAGGGGTGCTTATGAACACTCAACCGGGAGACATAGAGAGAGAGAGAGGAGAAATAAAGAGATAAATTAGTGCAAATCAGGAAAGACCCGTTCACTATTCATTTTTCCCTATCTCTCGTTTCATAACGGCTGACCACGGGTTCACGTCAGAACAACCGATATTTTTCTTCCATACCCCTTAAAAAACTTCGAAGCAAGCTTATTTTAAGTTCTTTTTCTACAAGTAATTTGTTAGAAAAAGGAGACTATAATTACACTAGGAAAACCCTCAATGAATTAATTACCTTTATCTACAGGGAGCTACTTGCAAAACGCATCACCAGCAAAAGAACAGAACAAAAAGAGAGAATTGCAGTTACTGCTCTCTCACACTGCTCCTCTCTCTTTTTTCCTTTACTCTTTCGCAAAGAGAATGCAAGATCAAAGAACAAATCTTTAGAAGTTAGACCACTAAAATCCCATTGCTCCTCCTCTTTGAGCTCTAGAACTACCTCTCCTCAGGTCGTCAAACTTCATCCTTCTGCTTTTTTTTTTTTTGAGTTTTATTGAGCTAATTTCTACTACTTTCCCTTCATTTTTTGAGGAAAGCTTCCCCATTTAGATCTAACTAATCATTTTTTTTCTTTTTATTTCCTGTTTCTTTGCTGTGTGTGATAGTGTAATCTCATTTAGACAAAATGCCTGGGACTTTTTGCCTATTTTAAGTTATTTCCAAAACAACAATCACTAAAATTAGGCCCTTTTTTTCTGTAATGTAAACCCCGCAATGTTTCCTTTTGTTCTTCTTCTTTCTTTTTTTTTTTCACTTGGGTTTTCCTGTGTACCAATTAATTCTCTTGCTCCGTGCTTAATTTCTTCTTTTTGATCTGTGCAGATTCTAAAAATCAAACAAGAGAAGCAGCATGAAGTGCTACTATTAAATTAGTTGCTGGATATATCGAAGTTAACGAGTTTTTGTGAATACCCAGTTTGAGTTTCCTCTGAATTTGGTCGTAGTGTGATGCCAGTTATACACTGGAGATGGAGAGGCCTCTGAAAGAAGAACAAATTCCATCGGATGTAAAAGCACAAAAGGAATCAACCCGTGATTCTGCTAGCATCAAGAGTATGGACTCCTGCGACGAAGGATCAAGCTCTTTCTCGGGTGCAAGCCATCCCCCAGAGCCAATCGATTCCGATCTCATGGGCTCAATGTTCGTCCCAATCGACGAGAGCAGAGCTCAAGCAAGCTGTTTGATGAGAGCCCTCTCAGTCAAAGGACCCTTCATAGAAAATCTCTCCATTAAAATCCCTAACGAGAAGCCAACCATTGCTCCCAATTCTCCTTTAAATGATTTGGGTTCTGTCAATTCCCCATTCTCGATCCCTCGTGCATCTCAAACAACAGAAAATTCTGAGAAGGAGTGTGTGTGGGATGCTTCTTTGCCTCCTAGTGGCAATGTAAGCCCTCTCA
Organism: Asparagus kiusianus; assembly: GCA_022839385.1. Taxonomy (NCBI): domain Eukaryota; kingdom Viridiplantae; phylum Streptophyta; class Magnoliopsida; order Asparagales; family Asparagaceae; genus Asparagus; species Asparagus kiusianus. The sequence continues at coordinate 20,101 of BQKN01060751.1, read as the reverse complement.
CTAGCATTGACAGCGCAAGTGTAGACGCAGCAGTGAGCATCGTACATAAATGCTTGGCTTCATATAAGAGCAATGGGTTCATCGGGGAGAAGAATTGTGAGAGTGCGAAGGAAAGTGCTGTAGGAGACTCACTAGGAAGTACAAAGACTAGCATTAGCCGAGCGAGTGATAGCAGCAGCCTAAGCGATGATAGTACTTGGAGTAGTGTAACTGGAGGTATTAACAAGCCTCATAAAGGGAATGATCCGAGATGGAAAGCTATCATAGCCATTAGGGCTCGCAATGGTTTGTTGGGGATGAACCATTTTCGGCTTTTGAGGAGGCTCGGGTGTGGTGATATCGGAAGTGTTTATCTTTCGGAGTTGAGTGGGACCCGTTGCTATTTTGCAATGAAGGTGATGGATAAGGCATCACTTGCTAGCAGGAAGAAGCTAGCAAGGGCTCAGATGGAGAGGGAGATTCTTCAGCTTCTCGATCATCCTTTCTTGCCGACTTTGTATACACATTTTGAGACTGATAGGTTTTCATGTTTGGTTATGGAGTTTTGCCCTGGTGGTGATTTGCATACTTTGAGGCAGCGGCAGCCTGGGAAGCATTTTTCTGAATATGCAGCGAGGTATTGTTTAATTCTTTAACCAGTTGAGCTTTCAGTTATTAATGTTTTCTATATTGTGATTGATAGTAGTGATGTAGTTTGCATTCCTTGTGTTGGGAATTTAACGCCGAAATCCCTAATGCAACAGAAACGCAGAATATAGAACAGTACACCAAGTTTAACGAGGTTCGGCAACTGCCTACGTCCTCGGGAGCCACACAGTTAATTTCTTATTTAATCTAACAAGAAATTACAAATCAAGAGCAAATCCCTAAACTGGGATTCCTCAAACAAACACTGTAGCTACAGTGTTAATACCCACAGATAAAACCCCTCTTCTCTTTTCTCTCTCTTTCAATAAATCCCCCTCAACCACTGTTGAAGGCTGGGGATTAAAACAAGAAAATCACAGCTGTGATTTTAGGAGAACGCTGCTGCGTTAAGAGGGTGTCTCTCTCTCAAATAAAACCCCTTTTCTATTCTTCTCTCTCTTCTAAACCTTTTCTTAATCTCCCCTCAAAACACTATTTGAGAGCTGGAGATTAGAAATCGCTGCTGCGATTTGAGAGAACGTTGCTGCGTTGGGGGAGAACGCTTTTGTGTTAGGGGTCCGCCGTCAGAGAATTCGGGGAGGAGGAGCATCGAAACCCTAGGGCCATGGAGGGGGTTTTATAGGCGATCATTGACAGGCTGGCGACAGCCTGTCGCCAGCGGTGGATCGAACGCGGAGGTGGGAGTTACCGACGCGGAGGTGGGCATCGGAGACGCGAGGCTCGGAGTTTCGCCACGAGGGTCGCGTTCGCCCCTAATCCACCATCGCGTTCACCTGGGGGGGAGTTCGCCGTCGACTCCGCCACTATCGTCGCGCCATCCTGGAGCTCATCGGAGCTCCTCCGCCGTCGGAGGTTGGTTTCCACCTTCAACCTAACAATCTCCCACTTGGAGACCAAACCGACGGCAACGGGCTATCTCATCAAGCTTCTCTCCTGTGTGGCTCCGCCCTCATCATCTATGCATGAAGGCCAACTGAAGTTGCACACAACTCCAGTTTCTGAAGGGTCGCTGCCTTCGTCAACATATCCGCTGGATCCTTTCTTTCTTGGATATTCTGTTGAAATCCTCTAACAACTTGTCGGGCTCTGTATCTTCTGGAACCACCCTGTTCCTTTTTCACTCGATACACCCACTTGTTGTGACGTGCCTTCTTCCCCATGAGAAACTCAGCTAGTCCCCATGACTGGTTGGAGATAAGAGATTTCTTCTTTTCTTTCGCAGCAAACGCCCACTTGCTCGCATCTCCACTCTGACAAGCTTCATCAAAGCTTTCAGACTCTCCTCCATTTGTCAGCAATATATAATTCATGTATCTGCTGTTAGGCACAGGAGGACGAGTACTTCTCCTTAATATCGGAGCTGGTGCGTCGGGCTTCTGCGCACCATTCTGTCCAACAGTCTCTTCTGGCTGAGGACCTTCTACATTGGGTTCTTCCGAGAGGTTATCCGGAACATCATCTGCATCTACAAATGTTGACTCGCTCTCTGAGTCATCTTCATCTGTCTTGTGCATGTCCTTGTACATCACCTTCTCGTTGAATGTCACATCTCTGTACCTGATCACCTTCTTGTTTTCGTTGTCCCAAATGCGGTAGCCGAACTCATCTTCATCATACCCGATGAATGTGCATTTCTTGGACTTGGGATCAGGCTCATTCCTGCCTTGATCACTACCATGCATATAAGCTACACAACCGAAAACTCTGAGATGTGAGAGGGTTACCTCCTTTCCGCACCATACCTCCTCTGGTATTCTGTGCTCCAATGGAACCGATGGACCTCGGTTGATCAAGTAAGCTGCTGTGTTGACTGCTTCTGCCCAGAACTGCTTCGGTAGACCTGACTGCATACGGATGCTTCTGGCTCTCTCTGTCAACGTTCTATTCATGGGCTTAGCCACACCATTGTGCTGAGGCGTGCCGGGCACGGTCCTCTCCATTCTGATGCCGTGCTCATAGCAGAACTTCTTGAATCTAGTGTCTTCATACTCACCACCATTGTCTGTTTTGAGTTTCTTTACCCTCAAACCGATCTCATTCTCGACCATGGCTTTCCATCTTCTGAAAGCCTCAAACACTTCTGACTTTTTCTTCAGAAAGTAGACCCACACTTTCCGAGAGTGATCATCAATAAAAGTCACGAAGTAGTGTTTCCCACCAATCGACGTGGTGGTTGCTGGTCCCCAAACATCTGAGTGAACAAGCTCTAGCTTCTGCTTCCTGGGAGATCTGCTACTTGTCTGAAAGCTAACTCTCTTCTGCTTTCCAAGTATGCATTCTTTACACACATCAATCTCTACTGATTGTAAACCTGGGAGTTTTCTCTTTGTGTGCATAACCTTCATCCCCTTTTCACTCATATGACCGAGTCTCTGGTGCCACAGCTTTGAAGTCTCACTGCCTGCCGCAACTGAGATCGAACAACGTGCACCCGCTGTCATATACAGGGTACCAGTCTTTCTGCCTCTGGCAATCGTCATTGCGCCTTTCGAAATCCTCCAATCATCACCATGGAAAGTCGTCGTGTAGCCTTCACTAGCCAGCTGGCTTACTGAGATTAAGTTCCTCTTCAGGTCGGGAATATACCTGACATCCTTCAGCTCCCATACTGACCCATTCAGCTTAATCTTTACTACACCTTTGCCAATAATGGCACATGCTTGATCGTCACCAAGATATACATTTCCAAGGTTTCCGGGGATATACTTCTCGAGGAATTCTTTCTGAGAAGTAGCATGAAATGATGCTCCCGAGTCCAACACCCAAGACTCCTCCTTGCTCTCCAAAGAGCATATCAACGCATCATCTCCTCCTGAGGTGGATGCAACATTCACATCTGCATTTGCCTCCCACTCCTCCCGTGCACTCCTGCACTGATTCTTGTAGTGCCCGATTTTTCCGCACTTCCAACACTCGATAGCCTTCGAACTGTTGGGATTCCTGGATCTGGACCTCCTGCCCTCTGATCCATTTCCTCTGGTTGAATTTCCACCTCTTGACTCTGTATGCAATACTGAAGAGGTTGAAGCTTCACCCGACTCTCTCCGTCGGATCTCCTCACTGAGAACCAGATCACGAACGTCATTGAACTTCAACTTTTTCTTTTCCGAAGAGCTACTCACTGCCGTGACTGTAGCGTTCCAACTCTCTGGTAGGGAAGACAAAAGGATTAACGCTCGAACTTCCTCATCAAACTCAATATCAACTGAACTCAATTGGGTCGTGACTGTATTGAGTTCATTGAGATGATGTGCTACCGATGCACCTTTCGCCATTTTCAGATTGAACAACCGCCTCATCAAATGGACTTTATTTGAGGCTAATGGCTTCTCATACATATTTGAGAGTGCTGCCATAAGACCCGCCGTGGTCTTTTCCTTCGCTATGTTGAACGCAACATTGCGAGTTAGTGTCAATCTGATAACTCCGAGGGCTTTTCTGTCCAGAAGATTCCAATCTTCTTCCTCCATACCCTCCGGCTTCTTCCCCGAGAGAGGTTGATACAGATTTTTCTGATACAGATAATCCTCTATCTGCATTTTCCAGAATCCAAAATCTGATCCATCAAACTTCTCAAGTCTCAGTTTCCCTTCATCTGCGGCCATGACTCCCACTTGAATCTGACTTCCTCTAGATCGTTTCACGCTCTGATACCAGTTGTTGGGAATTTAACGCCGAAATCCCTAATGCAACAGAAACGCAGAATATAGAACAGTACACCAAGTTTAACGAGGTTTGGCAACTGCCTACGTCCTCGGGAGCCACACAGTTAATTTCTTATTTAATCTAACAAGAAATTACAAATCAAGAGCAAATCCCTAAACTGGGATTCCTCAAACAAACACTGTAGCTACAGTGTTAATACCCACAGATAAAACCCCTCTTCTCTTTTCTCTCTCTTTCAATAAATCCCCCTCAACCACTGTTGAAGGCTGGGGATTAAAACAAGAAAATCACAGCTGTGATTTTAGGAGAACGCTGCTGCGTTAAGAGGGTGTCTCTCTCTCAAATAAAACCCCTTTTCTATTCTTCTCTCTCAAATAAACCTTTTCTTAATCTCCCCTCAAAACACTATTTGAGAGCTGGAGATTAGAAATCGCTGCTGCGATTTGAGAGAACGCTGCTGCGTTGGGGGAGAACGCTTTTGCGTTAGGGGTCCGTCGCCAGAGAATTCGGGGAGGAGGAGCATCGAAACCCTAGGGCCATGGAGGGGGTTTTATAGGCGATCATTGACAAGCTGGCGACAGCCTGTCGCCAGCGGTGGATCGAACGCGGAGGTGGGAGTTACCGACGCGGAGGTGGGCATCGGAGACGCGAGGCTCGGAGTTTCGCCACGAGGGTCGCGTTCGCCCCTAATCCACCATCGCGTTCACCTGGGGGGAGTTCGCCGTCGACTCCGCCACTATCGCCGCGCCATCCTGGAGCTCATCGGAGCTCCTCCGCCGTCGGAGGTTGGTTTCCACCTTCAACCTAACACCTTGGAGGTCTTAAAGCACTAGAATACTTCATTAGCCCAATTACTGTTCTTATTTTGTATCCTGTCATGCTTGAACTTTTGTGATTTTATACATCTTTCCCTTTGTTGTCAATTTTGTCATGCATGAAATTTTTGATAAATGTGTTGCTTTGTTTGCCCTATGACAAAAATTGGCGAGCAAATTGTCTCCTGCAGTCTTTTATTTTTGTTCGGTAATCGTACCCTTTCCTCTTACCCTATACACTCCGATCCACACTTGGGCAATAAGTTGTTATTTGCAATGGAATGTTTTATAAATATACTTTCTGTTTTGTCATGAACCTAATACTTTGTTACCTAGATCTATCATATAGCTTACTCATTTAGTTGACACTACTTGTAATTAAAAAAAAAAAAATCTTTTAGTTTTAGTACTGTTCAATAATGCACACCTTCCTCTCGCCTTATGCACTGCACAATTTAGGCCATAACTTGTTATTTGTAATAACATAGTGTACATATACAGCCTCCTGATTTGTCACGAATCTAATTCTTTCTTACCTAGAAACTGATTTCACTGATACTATTGCTGCTTATTTGTGAGAATGTAGAGCATTTGAGCCCTGTAACCTCCTTATTTTCTCAAGATAGCAGTATATATATTATTCTGAGTAGTAAATTTAAGATCTAGCTTGTTAATTTGATGAAGTTATAATTTTTCATTATACCAGGTTTTACGCAGCTGAAGTACTATTAGCTCTTGAGTATCTCCACATGCTTGGAATAGTCTACAGAGACCTCAAACCTGAAAATGTACTCGTTCGAGATGATGGCCATATAATGCTCTCAGATTTTGACCTATCGCTTCGTTGTGCAGTTTCACCAACCCTAATAAAATCCTCACCACTAGATCACAATCCATCCAAACAGTCAACAGCATTCTGTGTCCAACCTTCATGCAGCAATCCTACTTCCTCTTGTATCCAACCCTCCTGCTTTCTTCCTCGCATTTTCCCTCAAAAATCCAGAACCAAAAACAAAAACTCGACGAATTCAAAACCCGAGCTTTTGGCTGAGCCCACAGCAGCAAGATCAATGTCCTTTGTCGGTACCCATGAATACCTTGCTCCTGAGATCATCAAAGGTGAAGGCCATGGAAGTGCAGTAGACTGGTGGACTTTCGGTATTTTCCTCTATGAACTTTTATACGGAAAAACTCCATTTAAAGGGTCAGGCAACAGAGCAACTCTCTTCAATGTAGTCGGTCAGCAGCTGAAATTTCCTGATGCACCTTCGACGAGTTATGCAAGTAGAGATTTGATCAGGGGGCTTTTGGTAAAAGAGCCACAACAAAGGTTTGGGTTTAAGAGAGGAGCTACTGAGATTAAGCAGCATCCGTTCTTTGAGGGTGTGAATTGGGCTTTGATTAGGTGTAGTACTCCGCCGGAGCTTCCAAGGCCTGCACCAGAGATTGAAGTTCCAGTGAAGTTTGGGGTTGGAGCAGGGAGCAGTAGTAAGAGGATTGTTGGAGCAGATGTTAAGTCTGGGGGAAAGTTTCTGGACTTTGAGTTCTTTTAGTATAGTGTCCTTTTTCTTTTATAAAATTTTATGTCTTTGTATCAGTGGTTTACTTTATAGAAGTTATTCGAGTAGGTGAGTTTAGTTAGACTAGATATTGATCTTTGGGCAATAGAGTCAGTAGACGGATGAGCATTATAATTGTATCTTTACTTTGTTTTACGTTTTAAATACCTCTTTCCTGTTTAAATGTGCAAGTTTCTTTCAAATATCCATGCTTTATTACTTACTCTATATTATCATTATTATTCGTTCTGTTGCATTAAAACTTCGAAGTTATGGCATCGCTTTCATGGATCATGACCAAAGCTTGGACTATTTGCATAGTGGTACATTTCGAAGACTTGGACTATTTGTGGAGAGGTACATTTTTAAGATCCTTTTGTATATATATCCAATGAGGTTTGAACCGAAGTTGTTTTAATATTGAGGTCCTTGAAGCAGACTATGGACTTATTATGTTTGAAGTCCTTGAGCAAAAAATACAAGAGAGCCGCCAGGCACGACTCACAAGGGAGGAAACTAGCAAGCAACCCACTACGAAGCAACTTGTTACTGTACAATTATTGATATCTTGTGAAATTTGTCCATGTCTCAGTTTTACTTGTCAAAGTTCTATATATGAAAATACATTATCATCTTTCACTTGCATTCCTTCATCTTTAATGGAGTTCCATCGAGGACTGCTGAACCGTATCTGAATCCGAGTAAATATCCGTAACGGTATCCATTAGGATACGAATATGGTTATTCAAATCTATGACCGATAGGATATAGTTACAGATATGGTTTTGTAGTGAAATATCCGTATCTATACCCGAAACATCTGAATACGTATTAGTCATACTCTTACTATAGTTTTGATTCTGAGATTATGGATTCCTGGTTAATTTTAATGATCAAGTGTCTAATCTTAACTTTTTAGTTATAATGAGCATATTAACAAACTCTTTTGTATCACATAAACTATGTTTTTCTCAACACTATCTAGTTTTCTCATATCCGTTTTATATTTGCATGCATATCTGCTTATATATCCGCATGTATATCCGTAATCGTTTCTGATTTTAGCGGATATAGATATGAATTTTTCTTACCGAGGTATATCTGTATCCGTATCCGAGATGAGTATGTTGAAGAATGATTCAAAGTTGACTTTGTCTTTAGTTGTTATTTTGTTAGTGGAGTAGTGGCTAATAAATCTGAAATTAGTTTAGATTTTTATGGTGATTAAGTTGTTTTGTAAGCCTATATAAAGGCACTTTTAGTTGATGAATAAAATAAAAAAAAATATTATCTCCTCATCTCCTCTATAATTCCCAACATGGTATCAGAGCCGTGATCCCAAGTTTAATCCCAAGTTCCTTGCATCGTTGTGCAACATCCTAAGCTGCAAGCATGGCAGCATAAGGAAATGATTCATCCCAGCTATCCATTCCGCCAGCACTAGGTATCGATCAACATTTTGAAGATTCAATTCTTTTAATATTGCTTCATGCACCTTTTGCTCCCTTAGAAGCAGAGGAATGTGCCAGATATTTGTTACATCATTAAGAGTCATGATATTTGCTGCCGGAACATGACAAAATCTCGAGAGTTTTTCCATTACATTTTGTTCCAGTGCTGATGAACTGCAGCAAGCCAGAATATTATGAGTTGCTGTCTCTGATTTTTCACTTGGTTTGTGAGGATTAAAAAAAGGAGTGATCAATTTTTTTTAATGGCATCCAACAATTCTTCTCTTCCATACCCCATCCTCAATGGAGACAATTATCAATCTTGGGCTATCAAGATGAAATCCTATTTGAAAGCTTTGAGTTTATGGGAAGTTGTTGAGAGTGACTATGAGCCAACCCCTCTTCCACAAAATCCAACCCTAAAACAAATCAAGAAGCACGACGAAGAAAAAGCAAAGAAGCCAAAAGCCCTCTCTTGTATTCATTCGGCCGTGTCGGATGGAATCTTCACAAGTATAATGACTTGTGAATCACCTAAGGAGGCGTGGGAGATGCTAAAGGAAGAGTTCGAGGGCAACGATCAAACAAAATTGATGCAAGTTCTTAATCTCAAAAGAGAATTTGAGATGCAAAAAATGAAGAAAGATGAGACCATCAAAGTGTATGTCGGTAAGCTTATGGCTATTGTCAATCAAATTAGATTGCTTGGTGAAACTTTTTTAAATGAAAGAGTGGTTGATAAGATTTTAGTAACTGTTCCCGAAAGGTATGAGTCCAAAATTTCCTCACTTGAAGATTCTAAAGATCTATCCAAAATAACTCTAGTGGATTTAGTCAATGCCCTCAGTGCCGTAGACCAACGGAGAGCAATGAGGAATGAAGAAAATGGTGAAAATTTTGAAAAAGCCTTATTAGCCAAGACTTCATCTTCAAAGGGGAAAGACAAAGACGTCCAATGCAACCATTGTAAGAAACTTGGCCATGAGGAGAAGGATTGTTGGCATAAAGGAAAACCTCAATGTCACAAATGCAAGAGATTTGGTCATATCCAAAAATATTGTCGATATATTGGTGAAGAACAAACAAACATGGCACAAGCAGTTGAAGAAGAAATTTTATTCTAAGAATCATGGTGAGATGTGCGCCATGGAGAGATTGAGACAAGTGCTTGTGGAGAGAAGTGCTCCTTTAAGAAATGTTGGTGATTATGTGCGTCAACAAGATTGAGATGAGAAGTGCATCACAAAGTGAAGAGAAGTGCTTTATAAGATTATGGAGAGAAGTGCTCTATGAAGATTCAAAAGGAATGACAAGAAACTTTGAATCAAGGGGGAGTGTTGAAGAATGATTCAAAGTTGACTTTGTCTTTAGTTGTTATTTCGTTAGTGGAGTAGTGGCTAATAAATCTGAAATTAGTTTAGATTTTTATGGTGATTAAGTTGTTTTGTAAGCCTATATAAAGGCACTTTTAGTTGATGAATAAAATAAAAAAAAAATATTATCTCCTCATCTCCTCTATAATTCCCAACAGAGTAAGCGGGTATGGATATGGTAAGCATCATATCCGAGCCGTATCCAGACCGAATGCACCCTTAGTTCCATCCCATTCTCTTTGCAACTATACATCTGGTACTTTTTTTTGTTCCCTTCAATCTCATCAGCAGAACACAACAACTTCACTGACCTCTCATCACTCCTCTCCTTCAAAGCCAATGTCGATGACCCATTCAAATTCTATCGAGCAATCGGACAACCAACACTTCCTTCTGTACTTGGACTGGCATCAAATGCAGCCAAACAAGGCAAAGAGTCGTCGCTCTTCAGCTCGACAACTTATCTCTTTATGGCAAAATCACTCCACATATTGCGAACCTCTCCTTTCTATCCTACCTTAATGTCACAAACAATAGTCTCACTGGCCAAATACCTGAGTCTCTAGCGTATGTGCCTCGTCTTAAGCTACTAATGCTCGGTCAGAATCAGCTTTCTGGTTCTATACCCCTATCCATTTTCAATATGTCATCGTTGATTCTGCTTTTGCTATTTGAGAATGATCTGTCAGGGACTCTTCCTTCGAATTCAAGCTCTATTCAAACAATGTTTCCTCAAATCCAAGTTCTCAGTGGCTCATTCAATCAGCTCACTGGAAGTATCCCATCTGGATTCTCTTATTGCAATCATCTTCGCACATTGTCTTCATCATCTTACAACCAGTTCAGTGAAAACATACTGATGGAGCTTGGAAATTTACAGCAGCTTCAATTTCTGTATCTTGGCCCGAATAATTTGACAGGTACTATACCTGTTTCTTTTGGTAATCTTACAAGTTTGGTTAGTTTGGTCGTCGCTCAAAATGATTTATATGGGACTATTCCTGAGGAATTGGGAGATCTTTCAAATCTCCAACAATTATATCTCGGTCGTAACCAGGGATTAACAGGTTCTATTCCGATTTCGCTCTCAAATATTTCATCACTTCAATCAATCGACTTTGCTTGTGAACTTTGGCAACATGCCTCAGCTTGTGACTTTGTATCTAGGATGGAACAAGTTAAGTTTGAGGATTGGATTTTCTTGGCTCACTTTCGAACTGTAGATACGCAGAAAATGTAGGCTTGTGGAAAAATGAGTTTGAGGGTTTTCTTCCAAGTACAATAGGCAATCTCTTGAGAAGTTTATCACATTTTGTTGCAGATGGAAATCTTATTAAGGGAAAAGTCCCTGCTGAAATTGGCAGTATCTCTAGCTTGACGAGTCTAGGATTGGGTACTACTGAGCTAGATGATCCAACGCCCTCTGAAATAGCAATGCTAGAAAATCTTCAGTTGCTAATTTTGGAGAATAATAGATTATCTGGGTCTATACCATTTGAATTCGGCAATTTAAAGATGCTGAACACATTGTATATTTATGGAAACAAACTTTCTGGAGCGATACCAGACTCACTGGGAAATCTCAGTTCATTAGAACACTTGGAGCTTGGCGAAAATGCATTATCGTCAGAAATTCCTCAGAGTATTTGGAATCTAACTCGTCTAATTGAACTTGATCTTTCAGAAAACGTTTTCCAAGGATCACTGTCTTCAGCAATCAGCAAAATGAAGGCCTTAGACAGTTCGAGCATTTCAATGAATCAGTTATCGGGCAGAATTCCAAATGCTATAAAAAAAATTCAAATGCTTAGTGCTTTAGATTTTTCATATAACTGGTGTACTGGACAGATTCCACGAGTGACCTTATTAATATCGCATATTTGAACCTTTCATGCAATAATTTTTCAGGTGTAATACCCGATTCTTTATGTAATACCCCAACCCTTGAGAGGGTGAAGTGATTAGTATTGATAGATTTGATCGGAATATTCATACCACCAAGATGCATCTTTTTTTTCGGAAACACAACTCCTAGAAACTCCAAAGTTAAGCGTGCTTGGCCTGGAGAAATTCTAGGATGGGTGACCCCCTGGGAAGTTTTCCAGGGAGCATGTGAGTGAGGACAAAACATGCTGAAAAGACATGTGGTGGTTTGTGAGGCCAGTCCATCAGATCTAATCGCGTACCACCAAGATGCATCTTCTTTTCGGGAACCAAACTCTTAGAAACTCCAAAGTTAAGCGTGCTTGGCCTGGAGAAATTCTAGGATGGGTGACCCTCTGGGAAGTTTTCCAGGGAGCACGTGAGTGAGGATAAAACGTGCTGAAAAGACATGTGGTGGTTTGTGAGGCCAGTCCATCAGATCTA
>BQKN01060750.1:0-23656 GCA_022839385.1 Asparagus kiusianus | reverse complement strand
CGATAAAGATCATCGTCAGCGAGGAGATCGAATACGAATTCGATCAAGCGAAATTCGAGGAGTATTTATCATCCTCGTCTTCAAAATCTCCCTCCCCGCGCAAATGTAAGAAGACTTCCTCTCCCAGGAAAACTTTCAAGTCTGCAACGCCAATGAAGGCCGCAGATGAAAACTCTCTCCCGATCGTTGCTAAGGAACCTGTCCGCAACGTTTCTGCTCCAAGTGACTCCGTACCAATTAAGGAGTCTTTGATGAATAGCTCACCGGTGCTGACGAAGAGGGCTCGTCAGAGACAACGCCAGCGCCGTGCTCGACAACTGGCCAAGGCCATGCAACAAACCGACGGGGTCCACTACTATGCGGACCTAGAGTCGAGGAAACAGAAATCAGTACAATTGCCTCAACGGCAAGATAATCATATTTCTGCAAAGCTTACGACAGAGGAATGGACCCTCGTCAAAAGAGCCCGTTCAACCCTGAAGGAACGGATACAGAGGCGAAAGGAAAAGGCTGCCCACGCTCGTGCTCTCCGCCAACAAGCGCAAGGAATTAAAAAAGAGTTGGTGTCTGAAAAGCCGCCCAAGAACCGCAAAGTTTGGATACCGAAGGCGCCGCAAGCGTCTGTTCCGGGCCCGTCTACCACATCAACAGTGAAGCCCTGAGTTAGCCCAGATTTATCTAAGTTCAAGATCACCATGGCGGATCGCCTTGGTCCCTCGGTCAACGATCGAGGCAAGAAACCAATCGAAGAAAGTCCAAGTCCAGCAAACAAATCCTTGGTGGTTTCTTACACAGGGGGTCGCAAACACCCTCCTGTCAGAACTAATCCGGTCCAAGACAAAAGAATATCAATTCATGATCGTCTAGGACCCGTGAAAAACCCACTCTCGTAAGGGGGTGTATTTAAAAATTTAACCTTGGATCGCCCAGGAGCGACGACTAGTCGTCCCGTGCATGTTAACAAGGTTCATAAACCAAAGATAGGTTGCTCAAATCACAATAGTGATGAGCTGTACTATCAGAACAGTAAATCAAGAAAAAGGATTGTCCGAGAAGATGAATCACATTGCGCATGGAGAGACTCATCAAGGCAGTGTTGACGGAATGCGGTTGCTCACAAACCCTAAAACGAGTTTCTGTATTCCAAAGACTTTCGACTGAAGCGTCAAAATCCAAAGTGAGACGTTTCAACCAGAAGAAACCTGCAAGACGGCAAGATAAATTCCCTGAGGTCACCATTAATATGACCGGCAGAGGAAAACAGCAGTTAGTCAACCAGGACCCTGATTTCTTTTCAGAAGGGAGAGTTGAACGGGGTCTCTCTCAAAGAATGGAGCGGTTACAACGGAGGGCTAACCGACGCCGAGACTACAAAAGGATGCACGAAGGTTTATCGTCAGAAGGCGAGCTGTCAGATACTTGTTCCGCTATCGCTTCGGACGATACTTCGTCCAGTGTGGGGCGAGCAAGAGAATCATTCGCCATCACGCCAGACCAATTGGCTCAGATATTGCAAGAAGCGTTGGCCAAACAACGCGAGGAGATCAGGGCCGAAATCAAAACAGAGATGGAGTTGACGATTTAGCAGGTACGAGACTTGCAGGCTCAGCAGCACCAACCGGAATCAAGCCAGAAGGCAGAATCCAGTAAACGCAATGCCAAACTTGTACATATAGCTGAGGATGATGACAAAGAAGACGAGACCATCTTTGATGATCCTCCTCCTGATAAAGACAGTTCTGGAAACGGTCCGGCCAAGTCAACTACTCAAATTTACTTGAAAAAGAGTGAGGAAGAAGACAAGAAGATGCAAGACCTCGAGAGTAAAGTCAACGCCTTGATGACGGCTCAAGAAGTGAAGAAAACGGGCATTCCATACCCGTATCCGAGGGAGTAGGATTTGATTCCTTATCCCCCAAAATTTAATTTGATTAACTTTACTCCTTTTGATGGCAGGGGTTCACCAACTCAGCACTTGATCTATTTCAAATCACATCTCGGCGCAATATCAGGAAATGAAGCCCTGATGGTTCGGTCATTCGTAGGAACCCTCCGTGGGTCTGCCTTCGATTGGTACCGACGCCTGAAACCTGGAAGCATCAATAGCTGGGGAGATTTGGAAGAACTGTTTCTCACCAACTTTTTCGACGACGACACAGAGGTCTCCATTGGCTCGTTGTTGGACGAGAAGCAGAAGAATGGGGAATCAGTTGACGTTTTTGTCAAACGGTTCCGGAACAAGGCGGTGAACTGCCGAGATCCACTTACAGAGGAATTTATCCTACAGACATGCCATAACAACTTGTCTTTGGATGTGCTGGAGATAATGGGGGTTGTACCCTCTAAAACTTGGAAGGAGTTAAAGGTTAGAGGTGAACAAGCTGAACGGTTTCTCAAAAGAAGGAATCTGGAGAGAGGTCAGGCACCAGCCAATAATCAAAACCAGAAACAGAACTTCAATCCTCGAGGCAGAGGAAGAGGGTCAGGAGCCGCTGTCGACGCGCACCAAACATCACAACAGCCGCCACAACCGCAGCAGTCGTCGTTCCAATTAGCGCCGAATCAGAATCAACAGCCTCAGAAGCAGTTTAAACCCTCTGAGCCCAGATTCCCGAAGGAATATTCTTTCAAAGATGATGAAGTTCCAGTTATCTTCAAGTACCTACTAGAGAATAACAAGATTAAGCTTCCACCGGTCACAAACCAAGAAGAAGCGAATAAGATTAACGACCCAAAATACTGTGCATATCACAGAAGGGTCCATCATCCCACTAAGGCGTGTTATGTCTTGAAGGACAAAATACAAACCTTAATTGATGTTGGTATTGTGACACCGAAGCCAAAAGAGAAGAAGGTGGGCGCAAACGCGGTCTCCATTAGCTTCGGGTCGGTTCCTTTGTCCTGGTTCCAAGCCGAGCCAGTGTCAGAAGTAAAGATGCAAACCATCAACGATGACCCTCACGGACAGCGCCAAAAAGGGCTAGTATCACACACGGCCCCTAACGGCGAAATCCTTTGGGTTCATCCGGATTTGCTTGACGATGAACAGTGGACGACATCCACGTCAAAGAAGAAATCAAAGGGTAAAGGAAAGGAGAAGTCCTGTTACGGAGCCTCGGCAATTCCGGAGCAAGACGACGAAAAGATAGCAGCTCTACCATTTTCTGATGAAGAGCAGGAAGTTTTCGCAACAAGGGGTGGAAATGAATATCATTACCAATATCCTGAAACTTCTAATTCTAATGGTAAAACTCTTGCAGAACTGGGGGTGGTTACAACCCCATCCATACCAACTGAGAAACCTCAGAAAATGGTTAAACAGAAAGAGAAGGAACCTCAACCCAAAGAGGTTCAACTTCCGAAGCAGTCTCGTTTCAATAAACCAATTGGACGAGACAAACCGGAAAGTTCAAATACTCCATTCCGCTTCGACGTCATGACTCAATTAGCTAATATCCCAGCAAGGATCACGCTATACGAGTTGCTTCGCCTTTCGAAAGAAACTAGGGAAGCTTTACAAGAAGCATTGGCTGATTCTGAGGTATTCCTCACTCAGATCAAACCAACTCCTGAAAAGCCAGAGTCGTCGGTGCAGCATTGCAATCTGGCAGCCACTAAATTCCCTTGCATCGCTTTCACAAAAGAAGATATGCAAGTCAGGAATTTGAAGCATGATAGACCGTTATATTTTACTGGATACATCGGTTCAAGCATGGTCAACCGGATTCAAGTTGATCCGGGTTCCGCTGTAAGCATCATGCCACTTCGGTTGATGTACCACCTCGGAATTCCCACTAGCAAGTTAGCCTCAACGGGAACTGTTATTTATGGATTCAACACTAGCGGATCAAGACCGTTAGGAAAAATCCGGGTGAAGTGTCAACTCGGAGATCTGAAGTCTGAAGTCACCTGCTATGTGATCGATGCAGAGACTTCCTATAACTTGCTGTTGGGTCATCCATGGATCCACGGTAATCTTATAGTGCCCTCCACCCTCCATCAGTGTTTGAAATATGTCGACACTAATGAGGAGGTCAAGACGGTGGTCGCGGATAAGCAGCCATTCAAGGGGTTAGAAAATTACTTTACTGACTCCCTTTTATATGGTGCTGAGTCCGATACTGAACCATCGGCCCATGGCACGGACAGCGGAGAAGAGGCTGATACCGAAGCCGGGCTCGATTATAGTGAAGGTCTTGTATTAAATGACATTGAACCTCTTGTAATCGATCTTGACGGTGATGAATCGTCGGACGAAAGTTGTAACTGGCAACTTGCCGATGAAATAATAAATAATGATTTAGAGTACTCGTATTGTCTCGATAATGTAATGCAGGAGTTATATGATGATCCTAACCTACACATGCCGATTCGCTCATCTTGCACGATGACGAAATACTTGCAAAATTCAGCCGGGACAACGGTGATCCTACCTGCAAAGACAGGGGGTGAGAAGGAAATAATCTTTGGGAAAGGGAATCCATCCCCAACTCCTAATCTTTTCTTGGACAGTAACTCAGATGAAGAAAAGCCAGGACAGCATTTCTCTCGGTATAGTTCACAAGCAAATGATTACATGGAGAGACAATGCTATGATCTCTCGCTCGGTGAAGGTCTTTATTTTGGTCAAGGAATTAGGGTTCCACCCGTTCTACCTATGTACCAAAAGGAAAACCGGATAATTATTACACTCATAATAGAGGTTTAGGTTATGCGTCGTCATCTGATGACGAGTGTGGCCAACAGATCATTAACCAATTAAGAAGTGTGAGCGGGCATTCATCCGATACTTCAATGTGGGATTCTGACACGAGCATTGGAGAGAGATTCAAAGCCTTAATGTCAAATATGGCGACAATTGATCCTTCCACAACTGAAGAAGACGACCAATTGCCTATTTGGGAAGATCCCTGGATGCATTACATGAATATCCAGTACGGAGATCGATTTGAACAAAGAGAACCTCCTACTGAGGATAAAGTAATCCAGATTAATATGGGTGACGAAGCCAATCAGAAACCTATATTTATCAGCGGTGATCTTCCGCCGGATGAAAAAGAGGAACTAATTGCCCTAATTAAAGAGTATATCGACGTTTTCGCTTGGAACTATGAAGATATGCCAGGACTCGATCCAAATGTAGCAATGCATACACTGAACATAAAATCGGATGCTAAACCTGTCAAGCAACAGCAAAGACGGTTTCGTCCACAAATTATGGAGGCAATAGAAGCTGAAGTCAAAAAACTGATCGATTCAGGTTTTGTCCGGGAAGAACAACATCCTGAATGGTTGGCTAATATTGTTCCAGTCCTTAAAAAGAATGGAAAAATCAGAATTTGCATTGACTACAGAGATCTGAATACCGCCTGTCCTAAAGACGATTTTCCTTTGCCCATTACAGACGTCATCATTGACAATACGTGCGGGTTTGAAAGAATGTCATTTATGGATGGATTCTCGGGATATAATCAGATTAAGATGCATCATGATGATTAAAAATATACAGCTTTCAGAACACCCCTTGGTGTATTCTGTTATACTGTTATGCCGTTCGGATTGAAGAATGCTGGTGCTACGTACCAACGAGCCATGACAAAGATCTTTCAAGAACATTTGCGGAAGACCGTCGAATGCTACGTTGATGATCTGGTCATGAAGAGCCGTGATAAGAACGACCACATTAAAGATTTGAAGACGATGTTCGATCTTATGAGAAGTCATCAGCTAAAAATGAACCCGACTAAATCCTTCCTTGGAATGTCGAGCGGTAAATTTCTTGGATTCGTCGTCACCATAAAAGGTATTCATATCGATCCTGATAAAGTGAAGGCGATACATGAGTTGCAACCCCCGAGAAATCTTAAAGAACTCTGAGGATTGTAGGGTCGATTGGCATATATCCGTCGGTTTATATCGAATCTGTCCGGAAAATGTCAATCGTTTTCTAAACTTGCGAAGAAAGGCGTGTCATTTATTTGGGATGAAGCATGTCAAAAGGCGTTCGAGGATATTAAAGCATATCTAGCGAACCCACCTATTCTCATTGCACCGAAATCAGGCAAGTCGTTTTTGATTTATGTCAAAGCGACGAGCCATTCGTTAAGCGCATTACTTGCACAAGACGATGATAACGGTCACGAGCAAGCAGTATATTACCTAAGTCGCACACTGGTAGGAGCTGAATCTCGTTATCCAATGATCAAGAAAGAATGTCTTGCATTGGTATTTGCTGTCCAGAAAATGAGACACTACTTAGTGGGACAGACGATTTATGTCATTTCCAACATAAACCCAGTACGCGTATTCATGACCCAGCCTGCATCCATGAATTGGCGTTTAGCTAGATAGGCTCTACTTTTATCGCAATATGACTTGTACTTTAAGCAACAAAAATCGGTTAAAGGGCGAGCTATTTGCGATCTTCTGGCGGAAAATCCTACGAAGGATATAGTCGAATTGTACGATGATCTGCCAGATGAAACTCACGAAGTTAACACCACCTCACATCAACAAGTGTGGCAGTTGTACTTCGACGGGGCTTCTCGTGCAACCAATGTGGCAAGCGCGCCCGGATGTTCTAAAATCTCCTCAGGAGTGGGGGTCGTTTTAGTTTCCCCGGAAAAGCATGTCTTGCCTAGAGCATATTCGTTGACCGGACCATGTTCTAATAATGTGGCCGAATACAACGCGTTAATAATTAGACTAAATTTTGCCAAAGAGCTGGGGGTTGAATACCTTGAAGCTTTTGGGGATTCTCAACTAGTGGTTAATCAAATTCGAGGAGATTATGAAGTCAGAAGTCAAGACCTGATTCCATACCACCAGGTTGCTATTGAGATGGCAAACTCGTTTGAAGGATTTTTCATCGAGTACGTTCCACGTCTCCAAAACGCGTATGCAGACGCATTGGCGGCATTGTCAGTATCATTGGCTCAACCTCCCGAAACAGAGCAATTGATTACAGTGAGGACTCACCAACTTATCGTTCCAATCTACGATTCGGATGTTAAAGAAGCATACTCAACAGCAGTTGAACCCGAGGTTCGAGATTGGCGCTTTCCCATTATCGACTACGTCCTACATGGTATATTGCCTGAAGATGTAAAAGAAAGGGAATCGATTCGGCGAAGAGCACCGAGATTTTACTACAACGCCACGGCGCAAATGTTGTATCGACGATCGTACGACGGTCTTCTACTCCGTTGCTTATCCGGCAAAGAAGCGGAACAAGCACTCAAAGAGGCGCATAATGGAATATGCGGTGCGCATCAGCCCGGCCCTAAACTCTGTGATCGACTTAGAAGAATCGGGTATTATTGGCCAACTATGGTAAAAGATGCAGTTGACTACGCACGACGATGTGAAGTGTGTCAGTTACATGCAAATTATATGCACCAACCTCCCGAGTATTTACACCCATCGGCGAAATCGTGGCCATTCGAAACTTGGGGTATGGATATCGTAGGTCCTATTTTTCCACCTTCGGTTAAAGGGGACCGCTTCATTTTGGCAATCATCGATTACTTTTCGAAATGGGCAGAAGCAGTTTCACTTAGAGAAGTAAAGACGAATGATGTCATCAAGTTTATCAAACACCATGTCATATATCGATACGGTGCCCCAAGACGAATAGTACACGATAATGGTCCTCAATTCATCAGTAACGCGTTTATCAAGTTCTGCGGTAAATTCGGGATTAAAGATGTTTCATCAACGGCTTATAATCCCACAGCTAACGGATTGGCTGAAGCGTTTAACAAGACTATCATCAAAATCCTGGCAAAATTGGTGAAAACCAATAAACGAGATTGGGACGATAAACTCGGCGAAGCTTTATGGGCTTATCGCACAACTGTCCGTACACCCACCGGAACAACACCATATGCCTTAACATATGGATGTGAAGCTGTTCTCCCATTGGAAATACAAATTCCTTCTCTCCGCATCGCTCTCACAACGGGAATGACGACGGAAGAACATCATCAGAAACGTCTCGAAGAGTTAGAGATGTTAGATGAAAAGCGCTTGGAAGCTCAGCAACAGATCGAGTTTTATCAAGCTAGAATTTCTCGGACTTTTGATAAAAGGGTTCGACGACGAAGTTTTAAAGAAGGAGATCTAGTTCTTACCGTCCGAAGACCTATGATCCTCACTTCTAAGAAGAAAGGAAAATTTGAACCCAAATAGGAAGGACCGTTTGTAATAGAAACAGTCTATTCAAACGGTGCATATCGCCTGGTTACCCAGGATGGCAACAAATTAATGATGCCAATAAATGGGAAGTTCCTAAAAAAGTATTACCCATAATACGTTCGGGATAACCTATGTAAAACAGGAAGTTCTTAGAAAATCCTATACAGGATATTTCAGGATAACCCAGTATCAGTTGGTTATTCTCAATGAAAAATGATCATGCGAATAATATGCTTTTACTACTTTTGTTGAGATGAGATTTAATAACGATGAATCTTTCCTCACAAAACGCTATAACACGATCATAGAAGGGGAGAATCAATGATTCATAATCCCGCACCATGAAACCCCCACCAGTCAGATCGAACAATGGTCATCGGTCTGTACCAGTCGACAAGCTATTTCATGTCGAATTCCTATATTTGAAATCAAACTTTCCCACCGAGTAGTTCATGCAAGTCAACAAACTCATTGCACCCTACTCCTATTCCTCTTTCGGTCAAACCTTACGACAGTTAGGACCAAAGCCAAAATCCCCTCTCGATTCGTTCCATGAACGAGAGGTCCACAAATTGAGTGATCAAACCTTTAAACAGTTAGGATTATCTCAAAACCTCCTCTTTTAGTCAAACCTTACTACAGTTAGGACCAAAGCCAAAGTCCCCTCTCGATTCGTTCCATGAACGAGAGGTCCACAAACTGAATAATCAAACCTTATGACAGTTAGGGTTATTCAAACCAATTCGGATTCCCTAAGTGGAGATCCCACTTTGAGTTTCCTTTGCATCAGGAGATAGAATATAAAATTCTTCCTCTCCAATTCTGGGTTTATCTCTACCAACAAACAAGAGACGAGGAAATAGAATAAGAAATTATTCCTTTCCAATTCTGGGTTTATCTCTACCAACAAACAAGAGACCAGGAGTTGGGATATGAAATTATCCCTCTCCATTTCTGGGTTTATCTCTACCAACAAACAAGAGACGAGGAAATGGAATAAGAAATTATTCCTTTCCAATTCTGGGTTTATCTCTATCAACAAACAAGAGACCAGGAGTTGGGATATGAAATTATCCCTCTCCATTTCTGGGTTTATCTCTACCAACAAACAAGAGACGGGGAAATGGAATATGAAATTATTCCTTTCCAATTCTGGGTTTTTCTCTACCAACAAACAAGAGACTATGAACTAGAATATCCAAGTTCTTTCTTTACAAGCTTAGATACGTTTTCATACAAAGAGAATGTAATCTATCTACACTTTAAAATCCATGTCATTCACACATGGGGGATATTATCTCTACCCCTTATTAGAGATAAGTCTACATCTAACACATGTAGCCTACACATTTAATGCTGTAGTTTAAAGTCTAAAAGAATTTAATTCTTTTAGCCCAACGTTATATGTGAAACGGACTTAGATAATTCACATACTAGCCCGATTCAAACGGTGTCGGTAAAGGCATATCAAATCCGTTGATGGCTGAGGATTTGCCAAAAATCCTATAAGTATTATGGTTATTTATTCTAGAACAAGAATGAGTAATCATAATAAAATCTCAATAAGCAAAAAGATTCAATATATTGACCAAGAGTGTTCAAACAAAGATACAAAAAAATATATGTTCTCCAATTACAAAAGCTTATATTGACTAATCTGATTTTCAAGTTTTGAAAGCTCTAATGCATAAGCCTGTTCAAGCTCAGCCGCCAATTTAATTTTGAAGGCTTCTTCGTCAACATTGTGAAGCGCGGCGACCTCTTGTTCCTTTTCAGCAAGCATTTTATCTTGAAGGTTCAGTTGCTGTAACAGGTTTTCTTCAACCTGAATTTCCTGCATCAACTCGGACTCCAAGACCTCATGAGCATCCTTGGCCATTGCAAGTTCCTCCTCTAAGCGAACTATTTCCGCTCGACTCGATTCTAAATCCCGGCGTAGGTTAACCTTGGCTTGTGTTCTTTTGCCAACACTCACCCTAAGTTGATCACTTCGGGCTTTTAGCTTTTGAAGTTCGAGATTAGCTGATTTTTGGGAATCACGCCAAGCTTGCAACCTGGATTCCATGTGAGAAGCGATATAGGAGGGTATGCCTTTAGCGCGAAGAGCTTGTAGAAGTTCAACATGTCGCTTCAAATCAACCAAATAAGCGTTGATCGAATCGGCTAACTCATTATACCCTTCCTCTCTGAATCCTGATATAAAACGCTCAAAAGATTTTTTATAACTCTCAAAGTACAATCATTTGAAGAGAATACGATCGACCATAGAGTTCAAAAAGGGGGATGAAGCCTTGGAGATTGGAACAGATGACAGCCTTGTCCGGATCGTCGTCGACCAATAACGCTTGTATATGATTCGATAATGATGAAGGAACTGCGATGAGGGCAAATAAGTCAGTACAGAACATATGTATGCATACGAGGCAACAGGATGAAGCATACCAAGTTCGACGGAAGAGCCTTCAATACGACTTGGTTCACCCAAGGATGGTAGTCCGGATTCCTGAACAACCAAGGTTGGTTCAAGAACGGTAGCTGTCGATGCACCCGCTATATCAGATGGTTTTTTAACTAAAGCCTCAGAAAACGGTGAGTTCAAACTAAGAGGCTCCTTAGGAGGGGATTCTACAAACCAAAGAATCATAATGAACATAATTGGGTGTTAAACGAAAACTTGAAGCAAATGAGGTTTAAAACTCACCAACTCTGGGCACAACATCAGCCGATGTACCAACTTCTTCAGTTGGTCTTGCTTTTGTTGCGACTGGACTGATCTGAGGAGTGACATTGACCTCTATCATCATATGATCTGCAGGAGTAGCAGGTCGGGATTCGAGAATGGACGATTGAAGATCAACATCAGTCCCTGCCCATGATGAATAGTCACGACCCTCAGGCTGATGTTCAGTCTCAGTGATTATAGCAGTATTGGTTCCGATAACTGGTCCTATAATTCAGATACTTAGACAATCAGTCGGGTAAAAATATATATGTAAGATAAGGAGTTTACAGAACAGAAGCCTTACTCTCAGAAGGACCTGCCTCTGCTAAACCGACACCAATCGCTGATTCCGTGGCCGCATTAGTCGCTTTCCCGAACAACAAATCAGAGATTTCTTGATGATCGCTCTCTGAAACATCAATATTATAGTCGAAATTGCTGAAGTCGTCGATTTTGGGGGTGTGGGTGATTCCTCCTTCTGTTGGTTCGCTCACTACAACATCTACAGAATACATCGAGTTATAAATAACATATGAATTCAGACAAGTTTGTCAAGATGAAGATTAATTCTACCTTTGTTCGTCGGAACAAGTTCAGGAGCTTCGCTACTTGTACCCACTTCTTTTAGTTTAACTAAAAGGAGACAAAGCGCACGAGTCATTAAGAGGGGCACACGGTACGACTCATTCATTTCTCGGATTTCTCTTCCGAGAGGAGAAAGATCAGTACCTGCGTCCGTAGCTGATGGATCCACGTCAGGAGGTGGTGGAACATCAGCTGGTCCTTCTTTCAGAGTATCCTGCATTTGTTGGACAAAGCTGGTCTCCTCAGTTTCCATACCTCCGGGAGAGGCAGCATCAGCTGATAATTCACCTTCTTCCCGATTCCCTACATAAGTTAAACATGAAATAAGTTTGAGCATTAAGAGGTATAAAAGTTATAAAGATAAATAGTTACCTTATTCATCTGAAAAAGCACTGTGATCAGACGCCTCCTCTACAGCCGGAGGAGGAACACGTGGTTTGGAGGCGGATTTCTTCTGTCTCTTCGATGAACGCGTTTCACCCCTAACTCCAGATCCTTCATGGCGATGCTTAGTGCGTAATTCAGCCCTGGGAGAAGCTTGAGTTTGAACTTGAGCAGAAGGCCGAGATCGTGACCGAAGGGCAAGAGGCACCGTGTCTTCCTCATCTTCTTCATCCCCACTGAAGAGTTCCACCGTCATTCGGTTCGGATATTCCATAACGACTCTCTCTCTCTTTCTTTTTGGGACATTCGGTGGTTGAGCAGGCGCAACAGATGGGCGCACAAACCCTCTTTCAAAGAAAGAATCAGGAAGACCTGATCTTTCCTCGGAACTTGAACTTTCACCCTCCTCCTCGGAAGTCTCCGTCTTCTCGGAGTCGAATTCTTCTTCACTACCAGCCGAGCGAGCCGGTTCTTTTCCCTTCCTCGACGATTCGGCAGCCTCTTTCTTTTGAGGTGAAGTCTTAGCTTCACGTGTCGTTCTACTTGAGCGCCGCGGGACTATCTCTTCTTCTGGTTCAGGCATTCTCTGATGTCGGGCGACGGTGTTGGTAACAAGCAACCATTTACAAAATAAAAAGGTCATCCGTAGAGGTGGCGATTCCAAAGGGAGATCGAACTCAGTGCTCGTACAGCCAGCAATACTCCAAAACCAGGCTCTCGCGCCATCAATGAGTCCTCCTCGGAAGCTTAGGTGACGATTCGGGTTGCCGACGTATATTTGGTCGTAGCCAAATTGACGAGCAAATCGGCATGGAAGATAGGGTTCGATAAGACAAACGTCTCTTACCCGAAATAACAAGTAACCGGGTCGAATGTTCATCAACCATCTGAAGCATCCAATATCCAAAATGGTGCGATTCTGTCTTGGATCTTCAGTATCCGATAAAGTGGTGTTGTAGGTACCAGAGAACCAAGGGAAGCAGGGGAAGAATTCCCAACACTTGTGAATTTTGAACTGTCTGGTTATATCTGGCTCTCGATGCTTAATCCACTTGCAAGCCTTAAGATTCTGCAACAGAGGAAGATGAGGATCTATCGCCTTAGGAGCTTCCATTAAATCTGGTCGGTGAAGTACTAACCAGGCCATTAGATAAGTATAAGGCAACTCCAGCTTCGGGACTGATAAGCTGGCGGAGGGTTTCTTCTTCTCCAGAGTAAACACAGTGATCAACTGTCGTAATCCACTGTAAATGGCAGCCACCATAGCAGGAAGCAAGGATAATTTGCGACCTGTAGCTAACTGGACGGCTGGATACAATACTTCTATTGGCATCATATCAGAGGACTGGTGGGGAACTACGCACCTCTTCAGCCACAAGGCCAGGAAACCAGCCAGCAGAGCAGTAGAACTCATAGGAACACTGGCTTGCCACAGATAAGAACGGAATTTTGTCCCATGTGGAAACCCATCTTCTGAATGAGAGGTGTAAGTCTGGGCGTTTGTTTTCTCTAATAGCCGATTAATTTCATTTGGACTCATAGGAGACAATCCGCATACATCTCTCGAGCGGTCTTCCAGATTCTTGAACAGATAATCGGCGAATTGTTTTAAGCTGACTTGAGGAGATTTCCTCCTTGCTTTGGGGTACATCTCGGCCGTAGCTATGTGATAGTGACAGGTCAATTCCCATAGAACGTCATAAGTCACAGCTGACCGATCCTTTATCTTATTCAGTTGACTAGTAGTCGGGAAGAACTCTTGATATGGGACGTCACCTATCGGCAAAGCAGACACCTGCATCATTTCATGCAATGGTAGTCCGAGCTCCCCATTCTGGGTAAAGAATGTATTAGTGTCCGGGTTGTAGATCTCGAACAAACAGAGAAAATGACCTACACTAATCTACAGACCACTCATAGTAGCACGGATCGGGATCGCCAACCCCAAATCTGTTAACTCTCGCTCCCAACGTTTCAACGCATAGCGAGTCATTCTGGTCCACCACCATTTATCTCCAAAATAATGTACCCATCCATAACATCTGAAATTCTCTCTGGGTAATACTTTGCCCGCTGCCGCTAACTGGTTCTTCACAGTATTGGCTTGCACTGTCTTTTCATTCTGAGGGATGTTATCTTGTCCCAAGATACCTGGGTGAAGTCCTCGTATAGAAGCTCTCTCACTTGAACCTGGGGTGGCTTCCTTCCCGATGAAACCACAGTGAATGTGCTCGTGATTTTCAGTTAATCTCCAGAACATTTCGCGGTTAACGGATAAATTCCTAAACTTTAACAGCGAGTGGTCCCGAGGAATCAGAGGTAAATATAAGAATGATGACCCGCTTTGATGTAACCATTGTGCGGGCTTGCAGAATGCGACCTCCGGATCCTTCATCGAATCGCCAAACAAGAAATCTGGCTTCCTTATGCATTTATTGTCATCTCGTTCTGAAACCAGAGGGGTGTCGGTGATTATCCGTCGCAGAATACGGTAACTACCTCGTTGAATCATTTCTCTAGCTCCTTCACTATAATCTGACTTAAAATGGGGAGCAGACTCTACTAATGGTAATCCCTCATAAAGAGAATGAGCAATATTACTCCGACCCGTAACAGCATCAGCAGGAATAGCAGTAGGAGGAAAGTGAACTGATGAAGAAAACATACATATAAATGGTGTAAGAATACTCCTAAAATTACAGAAGAAGCGGTATATCTTACTCTATAAGATATAGTCGCTATTTCATAACAGGTGTGACGATTTTCCATCAATCACATGTATAAAAGAGATATGCGTTACTATGCACGAGCATTATAACGGCATATCAAAACCTTTTAACACATGTGGGATGATATGAAATCGCCCCTGCATGGTCTGAAGTGTGTTTTGTCTAAGCAAAACGAACACTGTTAAGCGTCGATCCCCTCAAAGGAGGATGCCGGATCTTCTCGAAAGTATCTCAAAGGATACAAACGAGGATCTGCATACAAACACAGGTATATATATATGGAATTAACGGAATGCAATGTCTAAATGCGTGAAAGGGTGAAAGAAGTATACCTCCATGTGAAGCGGCGACAGGAGTAGCCTCCTCAGGAGATTGGATAGTCGAACGGCCCTGAGAAGTGCGAGATTTACGTGGCGACATAATGATTATGTGATCTACAATGAAACCCGAGGGGAAAATTAGGGTTTTGAGCATGCAATCGACAGAGAATAAAGCCAACACAACTGAAACAGTGCGCACAGCATGTTCACATTTCAACAAAATCAAAGTTTGGAAGAAAGGGGGCGAACAGACCTGTGAGATTCGAGTGAAATCTCTCTAAACCGAAGCACCACACAAATCAGCAACGAAGAGGAGAAGAAGGAGAAGAAAACTGGTGGAAAATCGCGCAAGAAATCGATGGAAATCGACTAGAAAATCGCCCAGAAGAAATCGTGAAAAAAGCCCTAAAACCCTAAGTCCCGATTTTATATTCTGTCTCGCTGAGCGAGACAGTAAAATACCGTCTCGCCGAGCGAGACAGTAAAATACTGTCTCGCCGAGCGAGACAGTAAATACTGTCTCGACGAGCAAGACAGCAAACACTGTCTCGCTCAGCGAGATAGCAAATACTGTCTTGCTGTGCGAGACAACAAATACTGTCTCGCCGTGCGAGACGGCAAATACAGGGGAATTGTCTCGTGACATGAGACGGCAAACATCCTCTTAGTCAAAAGCCAAATGTGATACGGATAGATACTCCAATGGGTACACGAGTCTAAACTGTTTCCCACACCCAATAAGAAGTTCCTGGAGAATATTAATCCGAATATTCTTAAGGATAACCTATGGAGTTCTCAGTGAATGTGACAATCAATTCAGTGACAAAAGCTGAACCTACAAGTACAAATACCAGTTTTGTTTCAAGATCTCGACAACGGTCAAGCGATAAACGCGACGCCGGAAGAACATTAGCTATTCTACAAAGAACTGAATAGACTAAAGATAGAAGAGGTCAAAGTTTGAAGCCATTTGCAAGTCCTGATACACGATCTACTCAACCAAGCATTGAAAGGATCGTAAGTAAAACCTATATTATCCAAAGCATCCCAGACTCTTCTATAAAAGAATACATCTGGAATACTTTGGAGGGGGTATCTGTAGGCGTCAAAAAATGCCAATAGATATCCAAACATAGAAAATCACTCAAAATTGGGAAAATCACCCAAAATTGACAAATATGAACTGTCTCGCCAGCGAGACAGTGTTTGCTGTCTCGCCAACGAGACAGGCTTTGCTGTCTCGCCAGCGAGACATCGTTGAAATGGTCAATAACCACCTCGAATAACTACCCAACACGTGTCCACTAACTGCCAGGGGACGTGGGAAACAACGTGGGCGAAAATCACGTGGATAACTGCCAAAATAACGGAGTTTGAAACGTGGGGAGGCAGTAACAGCAAAAATGCCAAGAATATTCGTTTTGCGCGACAGCATTTTAGTGTCTCGCTGGGCGAGACAGTAAATTTACTGTCGCGCCGTACTGATTTGTTATTGAGTTGTGTTTCTGCAGTTACAGACCCCTGAGGCTATAAAGACCCCCTAGGGTCACTTCTGACGAGGATCGAGCATTTTTAGAGCATTCCAGAACAGAGAGAGCAGAGATTTCAGTTCCTGGAGTGATTCCTTGACATTCGAGCTTAGACTTGATTTCAAGAAGAACGACTATCTTACTTCGATAAGATATCGTTTCCAATTCTCACTTTGATAACGAAGGAAGAATCATAAACCCCCTCACGATCTGTGAATCGGTGGTCAACGAGCCAAAGCACTCACGGCACAGGCAAAGTCCCACAAAGCAGTATTCGATAAACGAATTCTGTGTTATTTTCTTCAAGAGTTGTAATTTTTCTTATTTTCATTGTAATTTCTCTGTAATCGAAAGAAGATTAATGGAATCGACAATGGAATCAACTTTTGCTGAAAACACTAACCACCGCCGCCGACCAAGCTCCGATCAAGGTAATTTTTTTTAATTTTGTTGTTAAATTTGATGAGGGGTATGAATTGGGAGTTAGGGTTTAGCCATAAAATTTGCTTTTTAGTTGAGATTTGGGATTAGGTTTTAACCATGAGTATTGTGATTAGGGTTAAGCCATGAATAATGTGATTAGGGTTTAGCCTTGAGTAATGTGATTTGGGATTAGGGTTTTTTGCTTTTCAGTTAAGATTTGGGTTTAGGGTTTAGCCATGAATAATGTGAATTGGGATTATGATTTTATGAATAATTATTAGTTATAATATGATTAGGGTTTAGCCATGAATAATGTGAAATGGGATTAGGGTTTTTAGCTATTATTTGTTTTTCAGTTGATATTAGGGTTTTAAATTTGATTTCAAATTAAGATTAATATTTTCAGTTATAATAGATTATTTACATATGATGAACTGTTGATTTTTAGTTTCAATGGCAAACTCTATACCCATTATTTGCTTTTTCAATGGGAGTCTCGACGCTGGATTGAATAGTATGCCTATGTATGAGGGAGGTTCTAGAAAAATGTTTATGCTATCTAAGTCATGTAATTTTGATGGAATGATGAATGAAATACGCAGAGTTACTAAAATTAATAAAACAGAGTATGCAATTAAGGTGTTCTTCAATTTTCCGATAAATGAGATTAGAACTATTGCTGTGGAGATTACCTACGATGAGAAATTGAATGATATGAAATAAGTAGTCGAGAAGCAAGTGTCAATTGAGTTGTTCATTGAGAAGTATCTGATTCACGAATTTGCCCAAGTTTCACGACCTCAAGGAGAGTTTTCTCGGATGCTTGACTTAGACAACGAGTCGAGTGGTTTTATGACATCTCCAAGTCAAGATCTGTGGTTTCAACTACAACATTTAAGTGATCATTCTCTTGGTAGGACGTCAAGTACTATTTTTAACGATGCTTCGCGCCATGTTACGGGTGACTTACCAGTCAGCTTAATTGTAGAAGAGGAAGCAAATGATGACTCAGAAGATATTAAAGAAGAAAGCGTGCAAATTGTTAGCATGCATGTGGTAGCTGGAATCGATGATGACTCCCGTCGGATGGAACAATTTAATATTAACAATGATTATATGGAAGCTGAAGATCCGTTACCCGACGAGTTTCATAATGAGGATTGGATAAATACTTTTTAAGCTGAATTTGTTGATGTTGGTCCAAATTTTCAACGAGGACTTCACTTTTAAAAAAGGGGACCTATTCGAGAGCAAGGAATCATTGATCTTTACAATTCGAGAATGGTCTATCAAAAATCGGGTCAAATTCAAGCCGGTAAAAACTAATACAACAAACTACTATGTAAAATATTACTTTAACGAGAAGATTGAAGTAGAGCATGAAAATGAGCAAGATGAGAGAAACAAGAAATGTCCTTGGTTGCTAAATGCAGCTGTGAGAAAATCATCAAATGGGCAATTTGTAATATCTAGATATTACAGACTTCATACATGTTGCAATCCATTAGTGGATGTCGATGATTATTCTGCATCTTCCTCTTAAGCTAATTATGCCTGAAGTTAGAGCTGAACTTGATCTAAATGCAGGTCAGATATTTCAAAGGGTATATGACATGCAGGGCATTAAGATATCTAAATATAAGGTATATGATGCAATGAGGAAAACATTGTCTAAAATATTTAGAGATTGGGAAAAATCATATGAATTACTTCTACAATATCTTGAAGCTATCAAGCGAAATAATCCGGGTACTGAATATAAAATATTGTCCGAAGAGATTGCACCGGGGATGGAGAGGTTCACTCGAGTATTTTGGGCATTTGGTCCTACTATTAAGGGCTTCACTTTTTGTCGTCCGTTATTGAGCATTGACGGTACACATTTATATAGCAAGTACAAAGGCGTGTTTCTTGTGACGACCGGTGTAGATGCAAATGTCGGTTTATTTCCCCTAGCATTTGCAGTCATGGAGGTAGAGGATACTTCTAGTTGGAAGTGGTTCTTTGAACTTATATACAAGTGGATTCCTAGTGTCCGTGCGCTAAGATTAATTGCTTGAAGTCTCAATTCGAGCATCGATGAACATTATGTAAGGATGAGGGTGTACGGTTTTGCATGATGATAACTAATTGCTCTGAGAGCTTTAACGACGTTCTTAAAGGAACACGAGCTATGCCAATACAATCATTGGTTGCGAGAATGTTCTATAGGCTAAACACATACTTCAACAAAAGACGTGAGGATAGCGTAGATTGGACAACGCGTTACACACCAAAAAATGAGTCTATTTTGCATAGAAGAATTGAGGCAGCAAGATTATGTCAAATTACTGTATTCAATAACAATGAATGATAGTTACAAGATTATGACGGTATCTACACCGTTAAACTATTTGATGTTGATTGCACTTGCACATGTAACATACCACAACTCTAAAAAATACATTGTGCACATGTTCTTGCGGTTTCTTCCAATCAGTCGGGAGGTGCTAGAATTCTATATAATCGGTATTGTTCACCGTGGTATTCAACAATTCACTACCGAAAGACATACAGTGAGAGTTTTCATCCACCCGATGATAGTTGGTATTGATGCGCCACAAATATTGATTGAGCAACATGCACGTGCATACATTATGCACATGATCGGTTCAATATTATTTCCAGATTCGAGTAAAGATAAAGTGCATGTTAGATATGTATAATTAGTATTTACAATAATTGACATGAATTAGCTTTTTTTAATAACTTGAAATGTTGTGAATATGCTAGGTGGTTACCACTCATCGGAAACTTGGAAACATGTGGTAATCTATCGTGGGGTAGTGCCATTTTGGCGTACCTATATAGAGAGATGTCCAAAGTAGCATTCATGAAAAATAGTGACTTTAAAGGGTGTCTCAGCTTACTACAAGTATGGGCATAGGGGAGACTTTACTTGAAGCCGAGACTATGCATGAATGTACTAGATAGACAAATTCCACTAGGATGCAGGTATTATATTTTTTTAACATAGCAAATATAATTTTAGTTATCATTGTCGTACTTAATTTTGAAAACAACACAGATGGAATGTCCAAAAATGTTATGACGAGACCCCGACTAGACAATTAGATTTCTATCAAAATGAGCTTGACCGTATGAATATTTTTTAGGTATCATTACTATAAAAATTAGCTTTTTCTTCTATATATCAACTTTGATTTTAATGATATGAATACTCTGTAGATGAAATGGGAGCCCTACACCCAATTTCTCAATCATCTACCCCGGTACGACAGAATACTTAGTTATATGGAGAGCCAGAGTTCCTCTAATATGTTTCGAGATAGTAGAAATGCATGTACCGGATCGCGTGCTTCGACAATTTGGTCTTGCACAACATGTTCCGGAATTTGTTGAAAAGATTGAGAGGAAAGCAAAGAAAGAAGGCCAACAAAAGGACTGGGCAGTTGAGCATCAAAATTATATTCACAGATGGAATGATAGACATTTTTATATTGTTGAACAAATTGAACCAACTCCCTGGGAATCAGATTACTACACTTGGTATTGGGGGATAACCAGAAGATGAATACTCTATGCGACCACAGTACCGGTTGAGTTGCAAAAAGGATATGTGCCTCGGGATATAGATGAGAGAGAATTAGTAAGTATTTTCAAATTTTGTTTTAAGTCCATTTTTATTGGTATTTCTCAATATTGCTAACTTGTGTTTTTTGAAAAATTTACAGGTATCAGCAATAGATGATGTTCAAACCATTACAAATCATGGCATGGAATTGGCTCGAGCAGGTAATATAGAATTGAATATGAAATTTACATTATGTAATTTGAATTTTAAAGTAATTTTTGCATTTTGGATTTTTTAAATTAACCCTCGCAGGTACATATCCCGAAGCACGGGAACATGCATCAATATATCAGTTAATAATAGGCTTCACCAAGCCTTACACCGAACTCACGAAGACCTTCATGATGGACGAGAGGTAATGCAATTCGTATACACGCGTCAACCATAACAAAGACGAGGACGACGTAGAAATGACAATGAAGTTAGGCCTTCCCAATGTGTTGATGACGGAGCTGGACCGTCACAACCACAAACACAACTGGATCACGAACTCGTCGAAGGTCGGGATGGAGGAGGCCGAAGACAAAGAGGAGGAGAAGAGTTCTTGGATGTATGTAAACTAATCATTATTGTTATATACATTACAATCCTATTTTGGTATGTACATTACAAACCTATTTCGGGATGTGAGATGGTTTTTGGATTTACAGCCGAGATTGTGGTGTGATTTATTGGATTTGTAAGTGGGTTTGTGGCGTGATTTGTTGGATTTGTAAGTGAGTTTGTGGTGTGATTTGTTGAATTTGTAAATGAGTTTGTGGTGTAATTTATGATTTTTAGATTTGATATATGAGTTTATATAGGGAATTGACAGGAAATGCAATGGTGTAATTTATGATTTTTAGATTTGATATATGAGTTTATACAGGAAATTGACAGGAAAAGCAACAGAGCAAAAGAAACATGTGCAGGTTTTGTGCACAGGAAATGCACGAGACTGCTAGTCCCGTGCATTTTATTTTGTGTCCCCGAAAAGCACGGGGCTGCTAGTCCCGTGCAATTGGTTTTGTGTCCCAAAAAGTCTCTGCTTAAAACTCGGGACTATCGATCCCGAGTTTTAAGCAGAGACTATTCGAAAGAAGAATGAAATGCAGTCCCGTGCATTTCAATTGATGGCCGAACTACACGGGACTAGCAGTCCCGTGTAGCTCGAAAAACATCACAACTGCAAAACCGATCATTTTCCGAAGAAAATGATCGGTTTTACAGATTATTTTCTCATGAGATCGTTTTTGCTATATAAAATTGAAAAAAGGGTCTTTTAAAAGTTTGTCATTATTATTATTATTATTATTATTATTATTATTAAATAGTTTCATTTTGAGTCAAGGCTGTAATTGGATTCCTACAGGCCCACTCCCTTCTCCTTTACCAAACTCCAGCAAAGCACCGCCCGATAAAGAAACTGAGCCAAAACACAGCAGCAGACTTTCCTTTCTTTGAATTCACCCTGATCCCAGTTCCTATCTCGATCCTGATCCTTCCATGGGTTGTTACTCTGCGCGATTGTTCGGGAGACGGAGAACCGTACACCAAGTATTGGGAGGAGGTTTCAGTAAGTACCGGGATTTTGCTGTCAGCTTAGATTTTTTTTTTTTTTTGGTAAACTGAGGATTGTTGTTGGGCTCTGAGCAGTTGCAGATGTGATCCTGTGGAGGAGAAGAGACGTCTCTATCGGGTTATTGACAGGGACGCTTGCGGCTTGGGTTTTGTTCCGATTCTCTGGGTACACTCTGCTCTCGCTGCTGTCTAACGTTCTGCTGCTCTTGTTCTCTATTCTCTTCGTCTGGGCCAAGTGCGCGGAGATCCTCAACAGGTGGGCTTTTTTGGGTTTCTTCTAAAATCAAGGGGTTTGATTAAAAATTTGAAGCTCTTAACCGCAAAGCCAATTTGAATGCAGGCCACCTCCGCCCATACCAGAGTTGTACCTCACCAGAGAAATTGCGTATGAAGCGGTGGTTTTCTTGCATTCTAAGGTTAATGCTATGTTATCGGGATCTTATGACATTGCACTCGGAAAGAACTCGAAACTTTTCCACAGAGTAGCCGTGTGCCTCACATTGATCTCTGTTGTAGGAAACCACACTGATTTTCTCACGTTTGCCTGCTCCGGTAAGTCGCCCCCGTGGCGGGTTATATCGTATTTTTCGTGTGTATGAAGACACTGAAACTTCCATCGAACTGATGCAGGCCTGGTTGTTCTGCTCACAATACCCGTGTTATATGAGAAGCATGGAGGTACGATCGACAGGCTCGTTATATTGGCGCTAATAAAGCTGCACATGTATGAGCTAGTGTATGAAGAGTGCTTTCGCAGGGCTAAGGAATGGATCGTCGAAGAACTGAAGGAAAACTGATGGTGTTGGATGTGTTCACGTACCGGTCGTTAGGCTTTGAGATTTTTCAGGAAGTAATTCCTTTGTTTGGTTTTGCGTGCGGTCCGTCGTAGTACCTGTTGAATTAACTACTTCGTTTGTATACGACTCGAAGTCGAGGATGCGTAGCTACTCGTGTGAGTGTAGGCTCGCATTCGTTGTAAAATTGTGAGTGAGTTATAAATTGACATTCTTTTTTAGTTCAGTTGAAGAGCGATGTTCAAGTCTGTGTATGTACAACTATCTTAGGAAATGAAGGTTGGATTGTTTTTTGAGACATTTCTCGCTGTGCTCATTTATCTTATATTATGCTCTTCTTGATCCCCTACTTCTTGCGTTCCTATTGTGAAGGTAGTCCAAAGGCACCGAACCCATGAGTAACAACACCGTGATACAACCCACATCGGTTTCAGTACCAAGCTTAAGCCCTTGCTCTCATCTGTTAGGGGCTGTTTGGTTGATGTATTTGACATTGGGGGTTGGGCAGAAAGCCTGCACTTTTGGTAGGCTTTCTGCCCAACACCCAATGCCAAATACATCAACCAAACAGCCCCTTGTCTGGAAGACTGGAATACATCCTTCCTGTAAAGACATCGAACATGAAACTTCACGTTAAAAAATGTGAAACTGGGAGAAGTATCATTTGGCGTTTTTTCTTTTTAAAAAAATATATCATTCTCTCTTGCATCTTTATGAAGTATTACCTTTTTACTGTTTTCAGCAAAAGTTGTTTCCATTGTAGATTCCATTAATCTTCTT
>BQKN01060748.1:33428-53786 GCA_022839385.1 Asparagus kiusianus | reverse complement strand
ATTTTGGATATGATTGTCCCTACCCTTTGTCGGTGTAAGGGGACCTGGAACGACTTTCGTTCTGTATTCCTTCGCTCCTTCAGGCTATTCGGTGCTTTGTCGAATGCTTGTAAGGACTCCGGTGCTGCATTTATTGTCTGACCGTCGTCGGAATTTGAACTTGAAGTCGATTCCTGATTTTCCAATTTTTTAGCTTGTGCTGGTTGGTTCGATGTACAACAAACCCCCGATCGTTGGTGTTGAGTCTTCTTTTGCGACGCGTTGTCCGGCGTCGTGTTATTGAGTTATCCTTAAGAATATTTTTTAGAAAAATATTCTCCAGGAACTTCTCAATAAATAGGGAATAGTTTATACTCGTATACCTTATTGGAGTATTTCCGTGCTCAAAATAAGCTGAACCGGCTTGAAAATGAGCCAAAAAAGGCAGTAATTTGGCTCAAAAAATTTCTTCCGTTCCTTCCGAATGCGCGGGAGAGACAGGAATAAACCAAGGATGGGACCCTCAGTTGTTTTGAAGTCGTTTCGACGCTTGATTCAACCCTATTTGGACTGATTTGGACTGGTCCGATTTGGTTCAACTTGGTCCGGTCCGGTTCAACTTGGTTCACCTTATAAATAGGGGTCTATTTTCTTTCTTTTTCTCTTTTTTCTTCTCCTCTCTAGGGCCGGCCACCTTTCCCCATCTTTTTGGATTTTTCTCTTCCCTCGAGCATCCGTTCTCCCTCAAACCTGGATAGTTGTCCTAGATCTAGGGTTCCTTTGGATCTTGAACTGAAAAATCCCTCGAAAAACCATTTTTTAGAATTCCTCTCAGATCCCTCGAGCACGTGGTGAAAGTTTCCTAAAAGGTCTCATCATCGTTGGATCCCGAGCCTTTCTTCAGGTAAATCCTCCACAATTTTAATCTTTTTCATGCTCAATTTAATTTATGCATTTGTGGGATCATATGTGAGGGTTGAGGGTGTGATTTGACGCCTCGAGCTTCTCTTTCAGGGGGTAGATCTGATAAAAAAGTGATTTTTTTTCTAGATATGACCTCTTTTAACTTATTTTGCAGCTTGTCATGTCGCGTGCTTCGAGAGGTCGTTCCCCTGCTATGTCGGCTGATGGCGCGCCTCCCTCCTATGCTGGTGAGCTATTTTTGGCAGTATTTAGAAATTTACAAATTAGTCCCTATTTTCTTGTAAATTTACAAATTGGTCCTTTTTTACCCCATGTTGTTCTCCTTAGCGAGGCAATCGGGAAGAGCCTTGATTCTCGTTGGTGAGGATCGACGCTTTCGGCATGTTTGGGCATTTTGCAAATTAACCCCTCTTTTCTTGAAAATTTGCAAATTGGTCCATTTTTACCCCACGTTGTTCTCCTTGGCGAGGCAATCGGGAAGAGCCTTGATTCTCGTTGGTGAGGATCGACGCTTCAAAGATATGTTTTGCTTGGTCAAAACCATATCTCAAAATTAAAGGGGGCGATTTGACGCTACATTGCGCTTTATAAGGCAGGGATATGTTGTTGACATACCCTGTGTTGTAATTGCACAATGTGGCCAAATCGTCTCACCCTTTATAAGGCAATGACTCTATCTTAACTATTTGTAAGATGAGTTCAATTTCCTTTTATAATCGGGACTAACCAGTGTTTAACTGTTCACTTTGCAGTGGGATACCCTTCTGGATCATTCTCGTCCCACGCAGTCTGTGGGCGTCGTGGCGAGTATTACTCGATCTCCGACGATCCTTCTCCTATTCCAGCTACTCCTCAGTTTGCTCCGGGCACGTCGACTGAGGTTGCCCAGGTGGTGAGGGAAGGTAGTCATCGAGCCATTCGTCAGCTGATCACAGATGCGCCTTTTGTGAAGGATGCCAGCTCTACTCAGCCTCTTCGGAAGAGCGACTTCCTGTTTGGTGATTCCGTCGATGACCCAGAAGCCGTATTCATTGACGCTGAGCAGTGGCTCCACAAGACCGGTAGTGGCTTCATCTACTTGCCGGAGATTCCTCGGCATCGCTCATTGACTGAGTTCAGGCGTCAGGCTGTGACACGGGAGATGTCGTGGCGCTTGACGGAGGATCATGAGAGCGTCCATTGCGGCTATATCACCCATCAGGCAGCTCCTGGCTCGAGCAGGAGTCACATCACTGGATTACATCCCGGAGTGTTGGGACTAGATGCACCACCACGTAACGAGCTTCTTGCTACTGCTTTGACCTTGAGGAATCGCCTCGCTGCCCTAGGACGGGAGATGCCTGCGACTCGTCACAGGATTTATGGTTGGGTCCACTCTTCGGACAAGTCTTGGTGGAGTCGCATGACGACATACGTCTTGAGCCGATGGGGCGAGGAGTTGCACGCTTGCGGTTTGTATGCAGCCGTTCGTGCCACCATATATGGCTTGCCTGTCAGTTTGAGACATTTTTGTGCTTTGTTCGAGCTATATAATCCAGACTCGAACACTTTTCTGACCCGGCAGGGGGAGTTAGGCTTGGCTCTTCACGAGATGCACCGGATTTCTGGCTTGCCCATGGGACAGATGTTATACCAGGAATACTTTCCCTCTAATCGTGAATTGGACCAGTTGAAGGATCGCATGCCTGATCGCTATGAGACTCTATGGGATCTCACTTGTCATTATCACGTTGCTTTGGCACAGTCTGAGCCTTTAGCGAAAAGGACCAAGGCCTCCGTGAGTCTGAAGCAGTTTGCGAACTATTTATTCAAGAACCTGGAGAACAGTTCTGGCGAGGTTATTTGTGAGTTGGCCCCACTTACTCCCTCAGAGGTGAACAGTTTGTTGAAGAAGATTGATGCTCACTCCTACACCACTAGCAGTCCTGAGGGTGGCTTCCCTGCGAAGACCAGATTCAGATCTTTCTTATGGCATGCGACCACTCCGATTCGGCCGATGACTCTTCTTGCCGGTTATCTCGCTATTTGGTTGAAGAAGTGTGTGGTTCCATACCAGTCTGGTGATGCATTGCCTTTAGAGGTTCTCTACCCGGCCGTTCAGCTTGCTTATAAGAAAGAGCTTTCACTTCTTCCGGTGATGGTAGCTGACATTCACCGAGGACTTCGACAGCTTTCCAGTGCCTTCACACGGAAGGAGACCGATTTGCCAGGTCAGATTCCCACTCTTAAGGTGGAGCTTCCGTACGCTTATCTGATGGCTTGGTTCGTCCTCCACCGCTCGGATATGATGTCGGTGCCGAACGCCACAGACCACTCTGTTCCCCTGCTACAATTGCTTGAGAATGGCAGGTGGGAGGGCCGCGGATTTTCTGATGTCAGACAGCAGCTGCAGGTCCACAAGTGTTGGGCATTCTCCACTTGTTTTCCGCAGTTCTCCGGCCGATACGGCGAGTGCTTGATAGATGATGAGAGGCCGAGAGAGTATCGGACTCACT
This sequence comes from Asparagus kiusianus, assembly GCA_022839385.1. NCBI lineage: Eukaryota > Viridiplantae > Streptophyta > Magnoliopsida > Asparagales > Asparagaceae > Asparagus > Asparagus kiusianus. The sequence continues at coordinate 50,388 of BQKN01060748.1, read as the reverse complement.
TAGACATTGGCTGCTTCAACTGGTTGGTGAACATCAGGCCTGGCTATCTGACTTTTCGGGTGAGGGATCAGTGCTTCATAGAGCCATATCTACCTTGCCGATTCGCTCGCCAGTTTGGCTATGATCAGCTCTACATCGGGAATCCTCGTCAGCAGCTTCGGACCCATAGTGGTTTGATCGACGGTCTCCGTGCATGGTTGTGGACCGTGACTGGCTGTACTGGTGCTAAGTTCAGCCTCCCGAGTATTGATCGGCAGTTGAACCTCACTTTCTTGAGCTGCAAGTGGTTACTAGCAGCTAACAAGACTGTCCCCGTGAAGCCGATTGCAGAGATAGAGGCTGAGAAGGCTTCTCAGATTGATTCCCTTAGGATTCGGGAGAACGCTCGTGCACAGAGGGCGCGGAACAAGACTCGCCGAATTGATGAAGAGGGCCAGAGGACATTCCATTCCACAGACGAGGCTTCAGGCGGGGATCCCGAAGATTATGATGACTCTTCTGAGCGAGGTTTGCGATTCAACTTTTCCCTTTATCTTCCAGAAATATTGAAACTGACTATGGTTTGACGTTTCAAGGACCACAGTTGATCATGATGAAGAGTTTCATCCTCCTCCTCAGGCGAGACCTTCGATCCCCACTGCTAGGCGGAAGAGATTATCCCGTAAGCCGCGTGCAGCTTCCCGAGCCTCAGATATGGATTTTGCTGGTGACGATCCTGCTAGTGATAGAGGTAACATCTATCCTGAAAACCATTCCCTTGGTTATTCAGCACATTGATTTATACTTTTCCACCTCTATATAGGAGCGCGTGGGGAGAATGAGATGAGTCCCGATCCTATTCCCGTATCTCCCGATGAGTCTGACCCACCACCCCCTGTAGAGAGGCCTACAGGGGTTGCTGACATTAGAGAGGAGATCAATGTAGGACCCGATTCCGTGAATCCAGGTACATCTAACACTGACACCGTATTTCTTTAGATAATACACGAATGAATTTGTGTATCTCCTAACTGTCCTCTACTTCTTGCTTCTTCAGATAATTTGCAGGAGGCGAATCCTGGAAATGAAGAGGCTGATGCACCCGTGAGAGGTAACTTATTTTCATTAGTTGTAGTCTCTTCACTCTTCTTTGGCACTGATATTCTTTTATGTCAGATTTCTCCATCGATGACTTCGACGAGGGAAGCTTGTTTGCGGACACTCCTATGATGCGCTACATATATAGCTCTCCTCAGATCGATGACCAGTTACTTGGGGATATATTTTCTGAGCCCGCCTTCGCTAAAAATCCTGAGGATGGTTCCTTTGAAGGTATGTGCTTCTTTCTGAGTTACTTATAGGACTAGCCAATCTTGACTAATGCAACTATAACGTAACGCCTCTACGAATTCCGTTTTGAATCTGGCAGGAGCTTTTGTTGAGAAAGACCCTGTTGAGCCGGCTGTGAGACCAATTACACCAGTTGATGCACCTACAGCCGTTACACCTCCACTACCCCCAGCGGCTCAAGAGGAAGAAGGTATAAGTTAACTCATTGAAGAGTGTTATTCCTTTTTCTTATTAAGACTTTTGACGGACTTCTCCCTCTTTTTTGTGTAGGGCGTTCTTCTCGTCTTCATGTCTTAGTGAAGGAGTTGTTATCCGACGACGACCCCGACAAGATCGTTATCTGTCTAGAAGTTCGCTCCTTCTTCTCTTTTGTGAAGGCTATGATTGGCAAGCTCTTCCACAGCGGACTTTCCCTTCACCAGTTCAAACCTCTCCTTAATTCCAGAATCAATTTGATAAGGGAGGTCGGCTACCCAGATTTGGCGAAGGCCATAGTTGACGATCTCGACTGCTTAGAGTGTGAGCTTCAGATGTTTCGTGAGCTTCGAGATACCGGTGCTTCTTCCTTCATTGCTGTTGAGCTGGATACTCGTTTACAGTCACTGCGCGAGACTCAACTTCTTGCTGATCTTGAGGTTCAGGTGCAGCGAGACCGGGTAGCTCGAGTTGAGACCGGCCTTGCTACCAGGTTATCTTCTCTTGCCGAGCTCGATTCTTCTCTCACTTCCTGTGCGGCCGAGATAGACCAGCTCAAAAGAGCACTCCGTGAAAAGGAGGAGACTTTTGATGTTCTTCAGATGACGAAGACACAGGACGAGCAGACCTGCACGGCTTTGTCTGATGAGTTGAAGTCCTTGAAGCAGAAGCTATCCGAGACAGAAGAGACTGCTGCGAAGACTTCGGCCGCCACTGAGGAGTCCATTAGGGCTGAGCTTAGCCAAGCTTATGATGATAAGCTGTCTAAGTTCAGTCAGCAGATTTTTAGCCACGGGCTTGATGTTTGATTTTGTTTACTGAGTGATTTGACTTTTGACTCTTTTAGTGAATTCCCTTTTTACCTTTATTATGATTCGTCATTCCATTTGAAATGATTGACCACAATACTCATAGGATTTTTGGCAAACCCTCAGCCATCAACGGATTTGGTTAGCCTTTACCGACTACCGTTTGAGACGGGCTAGCATGCGAGTTGTTTAAATCCGTTCGCATGTAACGTTATGCTCATAGATTGAATTCTCTGAGACTTTGTGCTATGATGTCGAATACATAGACTTCGCCATTGTTACGGGAATAGGCTACCCGGCGACACGTGTGAGGTGTTGGCTTTAGGATTTTTGGCCAACCCCCAGCCTCTAACGGATTTGATTAGCCTTTACCGACTACCGTTTGAGTCGGGCTAGCGTGCGGATTGTCTAAATCCGTTCCACACGTGACGTTAAGCTAAAAGAGTTAACTCTTTGAGTGCTACGACGTTGAATACGTAGACTTCGTCTTTCTCCTGTGAAAAGACTAAACAGCAACGTGTATGAGACGTTGACTTAGGATTTTTGGCAAATCCTCAGCCTTCAACGGATTTGATGTGCTCTTACCGACTACCGTTTGAGTCGGGCTTACATGCGGATTGTTTTAATCCGTTCCGCATGTGACGTTGCGCTAAAGGAATGAACTCCCTTAGACTTTGTGCTACAACTTTGAATATGTAGACTTTGCCATTGTTATGGGAATAGGCTACCCAGCAACGTGTATTAGACGTTGGCTTATCCCTATTTAGGCTTTGGGACAAAGGACCCCAGAGTCAGACTCTGGTATCTTTTTCTATGGATAAAGACCAAACCGGCGACGCGTGTTAGGCGTCGACGTATCCTTTCTTAGGATTCAGGATAAAATTCCCCATGCGTATGAGGCATGGATTTCGGTGTTATTAATAACAACCTGCCACAATATTGAATATGCGGACGGGTGTTCTTTTTAGCGGTTAAGAACTAACCGGCCGCGCGTGTTAGGCGCAGACTTATCCTTACTTAGGTTTCAGGACAAAATACCCCAGAATCGAACTCTGGTGTCCTTTTCAATCGGGAAAAGACTAAACCGGCAGCGCGTGTTAGACGCAGACTTATCCCTGCTTAGGTTTCGGGATAAAATACCTAGGATGAATCCTAACTTGGTAAACCTTGGAAAAAGTGTTGGTGTGGGGAAGGAAGAATTTTATATTCTATTCCCCGAACAAGGAAGGACGAATTTTATATTCTATTCCTTGATTCTGGAAAGGAAGAATTTTATATTCTATTTCCAGTGCAAGAAGGAAACTAGAAGTGGGATCTCCACTCCGAGAATCTGGAAGATACTGACAAACTTTCCTTTTATAGGATTGGTTATCAGATCGAAAGATGAGTTCTTCGTTTATCGAAGAGAAATTTCAACTTCAGTTACAACCATAAAAAGGTTGAACCCAAGAGAAAAGAAATGGAGTTCTTTCGTTCATCGAAAGGGGACTCCGAACTGAGAGTGAACCTTTTCGGTGGACTCACTGTCAATTGAAATTGATCAGCGAGGGATTTTGGTGGTAAAAATAAAATTGGGTTATCCTCTAGAATATTAAGTGTAATATTCTTCAAGGAACTTCCCGATAAATGAGTTGTCCTGAACGTACTAGGGATAGTACTTTTTTAAAAACTTCTCATTTATTGGCATTAATTGCCTGTTACCCTCTAAAGAAATTAGGCGGTAAGCACCGTTCGAATAGACTGTGTCTATTACAAACGGTCCTTCTCACTTAGGTTCGAATTTACCTTTCTTCTTGGAGGTGAGGATTATTGATCGGCGAGCAGCGAGGACTAGATCTCCTTCCTTGAAGCTTCTTTGGCGGACTCTTTTGTCAAAAGCCCTGGATATCCTAGCCTGGTAGAACTCGATGTGTTGTTGAGCTTCCAAGCGCTTTTCGTCCAGCCTTTCGAGTTCCTCAAGACGTTTTTGATGATGTTCTTCGGTCGTCATCTCCGTTGCGAGAGCGATCCGAAGGGAGGGGATTTGAATCTCCAACGGTAGCACAGCTTCGCATCCGTAGACCAACGAATATGGAGTAGCTCCCGTAGGTGTGCGTATGGTAGTACGATAAGCCCAGAGCGCTTCGCCGAGTTTATCGTCCCAATCCCGTTTGTTGGTTTTCACGAGTTTTGATAAGATCTTGATGATCGTCTTGTTGAAAGCCTCAGCTAATCCGTTAGCGGCAGGGTAATAAGGTGTTGACGAAACATCTTGGATCTTGAACTTGTCACAGAACCGGATGAAGGCGTTGCTTATGAATTGCGGACCGTTGTCATGAATGATCCGCCTCGGCACGCCATGTCGGTATATGACGTGATGCTTGATGAAGTTGATGACGTTGTTCGTCTTTACTTCTTTAAGCGGAATGGCTTCAGCCCACTTTGAAAAGTAGTCGGTGATAGCGAGGATGAATCGATCACCTTTTACTGAAGGAGGAAAGATAGGACCGACAATGTCCATACCCCATGTCTCGAATGGCCAGGACGTGGTTGACGCGTGTAACCGCTCCGGTGGTTGGTGCATATAGTTTGCATGTACTTGACAAGCGTGACATTCTCGAGCGTACTCAATCGCGTCACGAACCATTGTTGGTCAGAAATATCCCATTCTTCTGATTCGATCATACAGCTTGGGACCAGGCTGATGCGCACCGCATTCTCCTTCATGTGCTTCCTTAAGAACTTCTTTTGCTTCTTCATTCGAAAGGCATCGGAGAAGCAAGTCATCGTACCCTCGGCGATACAGCGTACGGGTCTCGGTATTGTAAAAGAACCGTGGTGCTCTTCGGCGGATAGATTCTTTTTCCTTTACATCCTCCGGTAAAATGCCATATTGGACGTAGTCAATAATGGGAAAGCGCCAATCTCGGGACTCGGACCCGATTTGGGTTGAGTTCACCTCTTTGGCGTTTACGTTTCTATCTTCCTCCTCTTCAATATACATATCGTATATGGGTACGCAGAGTTGGTGTGATCTTACTGTGACTAGCAGTTTAGTTTCGGGTGGTTGCGCGAGTGATACTGCTAGTGCTGCCAGTGCATCTGCACGAGCGTTCTGGAGACGCGGGATATATTCGATGTAAAATTCTTCAAAAGAATCTGCCACTCTGACGGCCTCTTGGTGGTATGGAATCAGGTCTGGGTTCCTGACTTCATACTCCCCACGAACTTGGTTGACAATTAGTTGAGAATCCCCAAAGGCTTCGAGATATTCGACCCCCAGCTCCTTGGCGAAACTGAGTCCTATGAGGAGTGCGTTATACTCGGCTACATTGTTAGAGCATGGACTCGTCAGCGAATAAGCTCGAGGCATCACGTGCTTCCCTGGGGAAACTAAGACAACTCCAACTCCAGAAGTGACCTTAGGACATCCCGGGGTTACTGCTTTATTGACTGCTCTCGAGGCACCATCAAAATATAACTGCCATACTTGTTGGTGTGATGTGGTATTAACCTCGTGGGTTTCGTCTGGTAAATCATCATATACTTCGACTGTATCTGTTGTCGGGCTTGCCGCCAAAAGATCACAAATCGCTTGTCCTTTGACCGACTTCTGCTGTTTGAAGTGTAGATCATACTGGGACAAGAGAAGGGCCCACTTCGCTAACCGCCAATTTATCGAACCTGGTTGAGTCATGAACACTCGTACCGGATTAACATTGGCAATGACGTAAATCGTCTGGCCAACTAAGTAATGTCGCATCTTCTGCACCGCAAACACCAATGCGAGACATTCTTTCTCGATCATCGGGTATCGAGACTCGGCGCCTATCAAGGTCCGACTTAGATAATAGACTGCCTGTTCGTGACCATTATCATCGTCTTGTGCTAATAAAGCACTTATCGAATGGTTCATCGCCTTGATATAAATCAAGAACGGTTTACCTGATTTTGGTGCAACAAGAACAGGTGGATTCATTAGATATGCCTTGATATCTTCGAATGCCTTCTGGCAAGCATCGTCCCAAATAAACGATACGCCTTTCTTGTTTAGCTTCGAAAATGGTTGGCACTTCCCGGAAAGATTTGAAATGAATCTCCGGATATACGCCAAACGCCCTTGCAATCCTCTGAGTTCCCTTAGGTTCTTCGGGGGTTGCAATTCATTTATCGCCTTTACCTTGTCTGGGTTGATGTGTATACCCTTAGTGGTGACGACGAATCCAAGGAATTTTCCGCTGGACATTCCGAGGAAGGATTTTGTGGGATTCATCTTTAATTGATGACTCCGCATGAGATCAAACATTGTTCTAAAGTCCTTGATGTGATCTTCTTTGCTGCGGCTTTTCACCACCAAATCATCAACGTAGCATTCAACTGTTTTCCTGAGGTGTTTCTGGAAAATCTTAGTCATTGCTCGTTGGTACGTGGCACCTGCATTCTTTAGACCAAACGGCATCACCGTGTAGCAGAAGATACCGAGGGGCGTTCTGAATGCCGTATGCTTTTCGTCATCCGGGTGCATCTTGATTTGATTATACCCCGAAAAGCCGTCCATGAAGGACATTCTTTCGAATCCACATGTATTGTCAATAATGACATCTGTGATCGGGAGGGGAAAATCATCTTTTGGACATGCTTCGTTCAGATTCCTGAAGTCGATGCAAATCCTGATCTTGCCATTCTTCTTCATGACTGGAACGATGTTGGCTAACCAGTCTGGATGTTGTTCTTCCCGGATAAATCCTGAGTCGATCAACTTTTTAACTTCAGCCTCGATGGCTTCCATGATCTGCGGACGAAACCGTCTTTGCTGTTGCTTGACAGGTTTGGCATCCGGCTTGATGTCGAGGCGGTGCATTGCCACATTGGGATCGAGCCCTGGCATGTCTTCGTAGTTCCAGGCGAAGACGTCGATATACTCTCTGATAAGGGCAATTAACTCCTCCTTCTCATCTGATGGAAGACTACCGCTGATGAATATGGGCTTTGGATTGGCTTCATCACCCATATTGATTTGGACTACCTCGTCTTCGGTGGGTGGCTCTCTCTGTTCGAACCTATCACCATATTGCATGTTCAGGTGATGAACCCATGGGTCCTCCCACGTTTGCATTTGATCGTCGTCCTCCATTGTAGATGGATCAGCCGTAGTCATGTTCGACATTAAGGCCTTGAACATTTCTCCCAAACTTGTGTCGGAATCTTCAGCTGACGAATCTAGCAAGTACCGATCCTTGGCTTTGTTAGCAATTTGATCTATGATTTGCCAGCCACATTCGTCATCTGACGAAACGTAGCCTAAGCCCCTCTTGTGACGATAATAGCCCTCCGGTTTACCCTTTGGTACATATGCCGCTCTGACTGGGACACGGGAACCTCGATCGAAGTATAGACCTTCTCCGAGTGTGAAATCATATCCTTGTCTTTCCATGAGCTTGCGCGCTTCTGGACTGTACTTAGACAAATGTAAACCAGACTTGTCACCATCTTCATCCTCTCTTAGGAAATGATCTGGCACCGGAAGATTTTCTCCTTTACCGAAGATCACTTCTTTTTGTCCCCCTATTTTGGCGGGAATAATCTGAGTTGTTCCGAAAGAGTGTTGGAGACGCTTCTTCGTTACATACGACGATCGGAGTCGCATACATAATTCGGGATTATCGTATAATCCCTTTATCGCATCATCAAAAGACAAGGAGTACTCTAAACCATTATTTATTTCAAGTTCAGCAAGTTGCCAGTTACAACCGCCATCTGACGACTGTTCGTCGTCGAGATTGATTACAAAGGGTACAATGTCATTAAAAACAAAACCACCATTGTAATCGAATCCGGCCTTGGAATCAGCTTCTTCTCCGCTGTCCGTGCCTTGGACCGATGGTTCTGTATCGGATTCGTTACCATAAAGGAGAGAATCTGTGAAGTAGTTCTCGTACCCTTTGAATGGCTGCTTATCCGCGACCACCGTCCTAACTCTTCCATCAGTGTCGACATATTTCAAACACTGATGTAGAGTGGAGGGAACTATAACATTACTATGGATCCAAGGCCGACCCAATAGTAAGTTATAGGATGTCTCAGCATCAATCACGTAGCACGTGACCTCCGTCTTTAAATCGCCCATTTGGCACTTTATCCGGATTTTACCCAAAGGTCTTGACCCGCTGGTGTTGAATCCGTATATGACTGTGCCTGTAGACGCCAACTTGCTGACTGGAATGCCCAGGCTGTGCATCAGTCGAAGTGGCATAATACTCACAGCGGAACCCGGATCCACTTGGATTCGGTTAACTTCGCTGGAGCCAATGTACCCGACGAAGTATAGGGGCCGATCATGATTTGAATTCTTCGTCTGCATGTCCTCTTTGGTAAAGGTGATGCAGGGAATGTCCTTGGCTGCCACATTACATTGTTGGGCTGACAATTCCAGTTCCTCGGGTGCTGGTTTGACTCGAGTAAGGAACACCTCTGAATCGGCCAGGGCTTCTTGCAAGGCTTCTCTAGTTTCCTTAGATAGCCGCAGCAATTCATAAAGTGTTATCCTTGCTGGAATGTTGGCTAGCTGAGCCATGATGTCGAAGACACGCGGATTTTTCGAACTTCCCGGTTTATCTCCTCCAATTGGACGACTGAAGCGAGACTGCTTCGGGTTCTGAACCTCTTGGGATCCTTTGTCTTTCTGTTTATCTGCCGGCTATCGTCGAACATCTTCAGCCGGTTTGGGAATTGGGATCACCCCTATCTCTGTGAGAGTCTTGGCTGGTCCCTGTTTTGTCACCCCTAGCTTAGCTGCTTGTTCATTATGTGACGGATAGTTGAAGTGGTATTGGTTCCCGCTTCTGGTGGTGAAGACTTCTTGTTCATCTTCAGAAAGTGGGAAAGCTGGGATTCCTCCGTCGTCTTTTCCTGGGATGGCGGAAACTCCATAGCAAGACTTTCCTTTCCCTTTAGATTTCTTCGTGGATGACGATCCGGCCCATTGTTCATCTTCAATCAGGTCGGGGTGAACCCAAAGGATTTCGCCGTTCGGGGCTGTGTGTGGCACAAGTCCCTTTTGGCGCTGTCCGTGCGGGTCGTCATTTACCGTCTTCATCCCAACTTTGGTGACACGCTTCGGCTCAAACCAAGCTGTAGGTACTGATCCAAAACTGATCGACACCGCATTTGCTCCCACATTCTTGGCCGGTTTCGGAGTTATGACCCCTACGTCGATCAATGCCTGGATCTTGTCCTTAAGGTGGTAGCAGGACTTTGTAGGGTGGTGGACCGCTCTGTGATACGCGCAGTACTTTGGGTCCGTCACTTTAGTGGCCCCTTCATGATCCACAATCGCCGGTAGCTAGATCTTGTTGTTCTCCAACAGATATTTGAAGATGCCGGGAACTTCGTCATCTTTGAAGGAGTAGACTTTGGGAAACCTCGGTTCCGAAGACTTTTGCTTCTGAGACCGCTGCTGCCAATGTGGCTGTGATTGCTGTGGAGCTCGTTGCTGCTGCTGCTGCTGTTGCTGAGGTTGCAATTGAAAGGTTTGGTTAGCATCAACAGCATTAACCTGAGCTTTACCTTTTCCTTTCTGGTTGAAATTCTGCTTCGGAGGGTTTGTAGCCGGTTGGCCTCTCTCCGCCTTCTTCCTCCTGAGGAATCGCTCAGCTTGCTCGCCTTAGACCTTCAAGTCCTTCCATGTCTTGGATGGAGCTGTGCCCATTGCTTCCAAAACATCCAGCGAGAGGTTGTTGTGGCAGGTCTGGAGAATGAACTCCTCGCTGATCGGGTCCCGGCAATTCATCGCCTTATTCCGAAACCTTTTGACGAAGACTTCGACCAATTCTCCGTCCTTCTGCTTCTCATCGAGCAACGATCCGATAGAGATCTCGGTATCATCGTCGAAGAAATTCGCAAGAAACTTGGTCTCCATGTCGTCCCAGCTGTTTATACTTCCTGGCTTGAGGCGACGATACCAATCGAAGGCAGCTCCGCGAAGAGTGCCAACGAATGACCGCACCATCAGAGGCTCATTACCTGAGATGACTCCCAAGTGCGATTTGAAATAAATCAAATGCTGAGTTGGTGAACCCATCCCATTAAACGGCGTGAAGTTGATTAGACTAAACTTTACCGGATATAGGATCGATTCCCACTCTCTTGGGTAAGGATAGGGAATGCCCGTCTTTTTAGTCTCTTGAGCAGAAATCAATGTATTGATTTTGCTTTCGAGGTTCTTAATTTTCAGGCTTTCACCTGCGTCTTCGCTAGCATTATCGTTACCACCCCTTGGATTAATGGGAGGGTTATTGACGTTGCGAGCTTCATTTGTATCCTCATCTTCCAAGTTGTTCTGGTTTTGACGACTTGGTTCCCCTTGTTGGTTCCTTAATGCTTGGATCTGTTGGTCATGCATCTCTCTCATGTTCTGCATGGCCATCTGCATCTCGAACCGAAAGGTTTCCTGTTGTTTGGCAATGGCATCTTCAAGCATCTTGGCCACTTGCTCCGCGCTTATCATGAACGCCTCGCGGGGTTGTCCTTCACTGGACACTGTGTTATCAGACGCCACTGCTGAGCCAGCATCTGATTCTTCATCTTCTGAAGGTACTCTTGTCCGGACCCTACCGTACGTTCCTCGCTTGATAGCCCCAGACTGTAAACGGGTCCTGGGTCGGGATGCTTCTGGAATCGTCTCGGGGTTATCCTGAGCCGATGTTCCTCTGTTGGTCATGTTGACAGTGACCCTTGAATGTTCACCGTCTTCGACCATCGCTCTTTTTCTTCGGAAACGCCTGGGCCTTGGCTTTGGCGCTTCATTACTGAGTCTCTCGAACACGGAAACTCTTTCGGGGACTGTCTTTACACAGTTGCACTCAGACAGTACTGCCCGAATAAGTTTTGAGCACGGACATTGAGCTTCAAACCTCTGAGGGCTTCTCTTTCTGGATTTGCTCGTACCCGCAACACGATAGTACAGCCCGTCCGTTTGAAAGTCGGAGCAACCTATCGTGTGTGGGTACGATTTCTCAGGTATAATGTCATCATCCTCGGACGACAACATTTCCTTCTGAGGATTAATTACCTTTTTCGGGCTCTCGAGAGTTATACGCCTCGAAACGCGTCTTCGTGGACGTGAATCTTCAGCGGAATCTTGCACTTGAATGCGCAAAGTTGTGCGCTTGGGTGCCACAGTTTTCTCCAAGTATTGAGGGTTGCGGCGACCCCCAGCGTGTTGCATTGTTTGGGGTTTCTTCATTGGCCCCAAGCGTTCTTGAATTGGAGTTTTACCTCGTTCCTTCAGAAGTGGACCGAGGCGCTCCAAAACTGATCTTTTCTTCTGGGATGGTCCCGCGGGATCTCCCAGGGTAGTTGCGGCAATCACCGACTGTTTGGGTTGACTTGCCGAAGTTCGAACTTTCGGAGGCTGCGGGTTTTGCTCCTTAGCCTGAGCCGCTTCAGACTTTGGCCTCCAAACCTTGCGAGTTGGTGGCGGCTTCTTGACCACCTCCTTCTGCAGCTTCCGACGGGCTTCTTCAGCTTTGGCCCGTGCTTGCGCCGATAACGCGCGGCGTTTGCGGATGCGCTCCTCCAAAGTCGAGCGATTCCGTTTGACACGGACCCACTCCATAGTTGATGGCTTAGAGGAACCACCCTGCATTTGCTGTTGAGGCTGCTTGCCTCGTTTGTTTTTCAGATCCGCATGATAACGGACCCCGTCAACGGACTCCATGGCCTTGACGAATTGCTTCGCGAGGCGTTGACGCTGCCTCTGGCGGGCTCTCTTGGAGAGAGTCACCACGCCTTCGATGGCGGATTTGACCTTCTTTGAGGTCAGTAGGGCCTCACTCAACGCAGCTTCGGCGTCGATTGGGGTGAGGTCGTCGTTGGTGGCTTCAACTTCATCGCACCAACGCACCTTTCTCCTAGAGGAGAGCTTTTGGGACTTCTTGGACTTGGGGGAGGAGGTAGATCCGGACGAGGAGACATATTCCTCGTACTTCTGTTGGTCGAATTCATACTCGACCTCCTCCACGACCGGGATCGAGATCCGCGGCTGCGACGCTCCAGCTTCGGCAGCGAAGCTGTTGGCTCCCACTGTGGTCGCCAGATTGTTCGTATGGAAAATCGTGTTCTTCTTCATTGAGGATTCCATTACAAACTTTGAAAACAACTTTATGCGTTTTACAAATATCCGGTCTTTTTATAAGAGCCGGTTACAATGGAGATCGAAATAAAGAAAGAAACAAAAAAATTACAACTTTCCTTTGAACAGATCGCGAGCTCCTGTTTTGCGGTCGCTCGCTTTGTGGGGTTCTTTGCCTGCGCCGGGGTTGATTACCGTTGACCACCGCGAGATCTGGATCCAAGCAGATCTACAACGTATTACGGGTATTATCCCACCAAGGAGATAATAGCCGGGAGGGATCGTTTCGCCAAGGAAACGACCGCTCGAATCTCGGGATCTAAGAACCAAGCTTAGATCCGGAGTAAAACGATGTAGATCTGAGGATTAGCTTCTTCGAACTCCTGCCTTGCTTGTCGCGGGTGCTCGCCGAAAACTGAATCCGAGGGTCCAAGCTTCAAGCCTTCACAATTCCGAGTTGAGATGACAATCCGGCAGAGTTTCGGCTCTTTAGAAGTTCAACTAAAAGTCCTCCAAAATGAACGAACACATGGCCTATTTATAGGCACTCAGAACTGTGCCCGCGCACAGTTCTGAGCCTAGCCACCCCTGGGTGGCTCGGCCACCGAGCCACCCTGGGGTGGCTCGACTTGGGCCGAGCCACCCCGGGTTGGCTCGGTTTCGGCCGAGTTCCCGGGTGTTGGTTCGTTTCGTCGTTTTCCGGTGTTTCCGGTTCTTCGTCGTTCGGATTTGATTCGGTTTCTGGAATCGACTCATTGACTTGATTCCAAATATGGCAGTTAATCTGCTTCTGAGTTCGAGTCCGGGATTGACCCTAATTCGATCGTTATATCACCGAGTTCGCTCTTGTTTAGATGACTCGGTGATTCCCCGAAACGTTGGTTTGATCCTGCACGTGAACGCATTCCGTTGTTTGCGTGCCTTGTCGCCTCGTCGTTCGATCGTCCGTTGATTTGTCGAATCACCGTGCCGAGCTAAGCTAAGGGGCCTATAGGCAATTTTACACGCCTACAAGGTCGACGGAACGGTCGGAGCAGCGGAAGAGGCGAGCACGGCAAGGTTCAGGCGGCGACCTGGTGCGAGTGGCGGCGGTTGCTGGTCGGGTTCGGTGCTGCGGGATGATGGCCGGAGCTGCTGGAGGTGCCGTAGGGGAGGTCGGAGAGAGGTGGAACAGGAGGAGGGCGCTGGCGGCGGGAAGGCTGACAACGAGCGGGGCCTTGGCGACGGCTCAGGCGGCGTGGACAGGGGGCTCGAGCACGGGCTTGGCTGGGCGCTGGGGTGGTCGTCGACGAGTAGCGAGCTGAAGGGGAAGAGGAGGTTGGTCGGGGATAGGCGGCGGAGGTGGTGGTGCGTGGTTTGGATCTGGAGTCGGGAGAGAGAGCATGGAAGAGAGAGAAAATTGAGGGTATGGGGTGGCGGCGTGAACAGAAGAACATACATATATATATATACATAGGTATAGGTAATTAGGGTTTGGGTTAGGGTTTAAAACAAAAGTAATTATAATAAATACTTTTGGGTACTTAAAAATTAAACTAATTGTATAATAATTATCTACAATTAAAAACGTACATATTGAGCTAATACAACAGTTGATACGAAATAGTCAAAATATACCCATATTATACAATTAAATAGAAATAATTAATAATTAAAATATATTTACTTACATTTAAAACCAAATAATTATGGGATAATTACATAGATAGTAAAACGTACTAGTTATACTAATATGATAAATAATATGCAATAATAGAAATAATACAATAAATTATACCAAAAAACGTAATTAATAATACTTTGTATTATATGAAATAATTTGTAATAATATTAATAACACAATATATTATTTAAAATATTACATAATAGTACCGGTAACTAATTCTAGAAAATTTTACTTCACAAAATAAATTTATAAATATTAAAACCATTTAAATAAATATAAAATTTGGTTTTTAAATCGTAGAAAATTGTAGAAATTCAAAAAAATATAAATACTCTTTTAAAAATCATAATTAAATATTTTAAAATACCAAAAAATAATTTTAACTAGTATAAAAATTCATGGTCCTTACAAATAATATCATTACAATAATAAAAATATTATATATAATATAATATACTCTCTATATTTTAATAATTTTTTCCTTTTCTTCTAACAAAAGAGATTCTAAACAAAGAAATATAAACTTTTTTTAAATTTAACATATCTACTATTCTTTATGAAAATATGTGTAAATATCATACACAACGTGATTCCCTAACATAAAGCCCTATACTTGATCTTATGTTGTAATGTTAATTTTGAGAATAAATTAATGAGATATATTCTTTTCAACAATAAAAACTTGAATTGAGCAAACATCCTTCACTGTAAAATTAACAATATGCAAGCCCTTTGATAATCGCTATATCTTTTAAAACTGGTTGATGAGCATGATGAAGATGAAGTCATAGCAAATTTCCCTATTTGTGCTATTTTAGTGAACTCCTCAAAAGTTCATGATCCATGGTTGAACACAGTTATTGTAAGTGGTTTTGCCCTCATGAGCCAAATTTGTAATCCGATCCGTTAAGAATCCAACCTAATTGTTGGGAATATCCCACGTTCTGGGATTTCGTTAGAGAACGAGCCTTACGGAGAAATTGGTTTAGAGAGATATTGGGGCAGATATTTTGGGGACGCAGGTGGAGAGGGAATGCTTATAAATTGAGAGGAGTTCTTCTCCTCTAAGATTATAGAAAAATGATCTCTTCTCCGGAGTCCCCAAAAGAAATCTCTGATCTTCTTCTACCTTCATTGGTATTAGAGCCTCTAAAAGCCCTAAAAGTCCCATAATTCCTCAATTCACTTTCCTCTCTGCTCCGTTCAATTCTCCTCTCTCTTTTTGACGACAATCAGCCGTTAAAGACTCCCCCGAAGCCCGCGTCCACCAGCGCCCTGCCTTCCTCCGATGTCGGCCCGCACCCACTAGCTTCCTGCTCGTCCTACTCCCTCAGTCGTCAACCCACACCCACCACTTGCCCGTAGCGCCCTCCAGCAGGATACCGCCTCTCTAACAATTTCCCTCCTCACTGTAAGCCCTAAATTTTCCCTGCTCTTGTTTTTTATTTCTATCTATTTCCCCTTATAAAACTCTTAGTTCGCACCTTCTCTTAGTTGATGCACTTTTAGTGGTGTTTTTTTTATGGTGGAAGAGTACAAGACAGGAAGGGATAAGTTCATTAATTACTCCATTATTTCATTTAGTTTTTTTGTAATTTTTTTTATCTGGGGACTGTTTGAAAAGGGAAAGGGTTTTTGTGTCTGTTAATTTGGGAAATATTTTAAATTTTCAAATTTTATGATTTACATGGTTCTTTATCTGTTGATTTGTTGTGGGGCTAGTAATATTGTATAATTTGCTTGAATATTCATACAAAGAACCTCTTTTTACCATTACTATAGATCTCATCTAAGTGCTGCAGTTGAATTTTATTTATTTATTACAGTTATAGTATAATTTTTAAATATATTTTTTATCAATTAATTAAGTTAGTTCTCATATTTTTTAAGCATCAATTAGTTTATTTTCACAACCTAAATTTAATCCTTTTGAACTATCAAACAGAATTTGATCGTTATGGCTAGTAAATTAATTGCTTCTGAACTGGCAAAAATCAAATGCCTTAATGGTTCCAACTATGATATGTGGCATAGGAAAATTAAGTACGGACTTATCCATGACAATCTAGATAGTGTCCTAGATGTTTCTGCACCAACTCTTGGTGATGATCCTTCTGATGCTCAGAAAAGAGAGCTTGATCAGTGGCAACTTAAGGATAATAAGGCTAAAAGCTTGATGTTAATGTTCATGGAAGATAGTTTAATCAAAATTTTTGAAAACTATAATACGGCTAAGGAAATGTGGCTTGCAGTTAAGGAGAAGTATGACACTACTTCTGAGGTAAACATACAACTCTTAATGCATAGGTTCAATTCATGTCGTATGCAAGAAGGTGACAATGTTACCGAACATGTGAACAAGATGATTGTCATGGCTAAGGACCTAGCTTCAGCAGGATCTGAAATTCCTGAGAAATTGCAGGTGGCAACTATTTTGAATAGCCTGCCACTATCACTAGATATGGCTGCCACAACACTTAGGCTTAATGGAACCATTAAACGTGTTACTGACCTGCCAGCTCAGCTAGCAATGGTACAAGATTTACTAGCTAGGCGAAAAGGTTCAGATGTGAACCTTGTGTAGCAAGAAGAAGCAAATGCAGCTCACTATCGCAAGGCACAAGGAAGTCATCAATTTGGACCTGTCAAGCCTTCCTTCAAAGGACCCGGCCAGCAACGTGCCCGCGGTAAGAAAGGACCTCCTGGATCATGCTATATCTGTAGGAAGTTCATCCATTTCAAAGCCAACTGTCCACAGGTGAAGAATAAGGATGATCCCAAACGCCCAGAACAAAGAGGATCCAGTAAGCGGGAGTTCATCGGCGTCATTGAGTGCAATGCTACAACTAC
>BQKN01060748.1:7780-33418 GCA_022839385.1 Asparagus kiusianus | reverse complement strand
CAAAGGAATTTGAAAACTATTGCATTCATTATGGCATTAAGAGACATTCCACTATGCCTTACACGACACAACAGAATGGTGTGGTTGAAAGAAAAAATAGAACATTGATGAATGCAGTGAGATGTATGCTGTCACATTCTGGTCTCTCCAAGGATTTTTAGGGAGAAGCAGTATTGACTACGAATTATATTTTGAATAAGATTCCCATAAAATCAGTCGAGTTAACACCGTATGAGATTTGGAATGGACACAAACCTGAATTAAGTCACTTAAGAAAATGAGGTTGTGTTGCACATGTTCCCATTCCATATCAAGTTAGAGATAAGCTGGATCTCAAAACCTTAAAGTGTAGATTTATAGGATATTCTGAAAAGTCTAAAGGATATAGGTTCTTCCATGAAGAGAAAGGGGTCATTGAAAGTAGAGATGCTACTTTTCTAGAAAGTCTAGAGGAAAGGGAACAGGTTCAAGAGGCAGTACAACCTCTGCTAGACTTAGATGATGTTTCCAACGATGACCTGGACATAGTGGATGAAGTAAATTGTGACGCCCCTGTTTTCACACATGGCTGCAGTCCACGGTGAACCCAGAGATGTCAAACCTACCATGCACCTACACCGTGTAATAACATGTTTCACCAATCACAGTAATATTGTCTAGTGGAATCAACAATAAAGTGTAGGTACAATACAGGCAAAAGAAGATATTTAAACACCGTAGACATGATGTAGAAAGATAAATCTCATAAATGAATTCATGTCCCAACTAACAAGTCCGAAATACATCTGATGACAGAAAATAAATGTCTCATCACAAACTGAATAGAAATCGTACTAAGGTTCACAACCTTTACAAGAAGAAAATAAACTCTAATGTCTGAATATGAAGTCAATACAGTGGAGTCTCACTACTAAAACTGAACGACGGTGACTATGCTGAAAGACCGTCAACCTGCGGCTCTCTGAAGCTCTGAACTACCTGAAAACAGATTTAAAACAAAAAGAACAACAACAAAAATGTTAGAGCGCTAAAGCAAGATCACCTCCATCCGCCCCCAGGGGAAGGGCTGCTAGATGTAATGAAGGCTCTATCTATTAAGCATAGTCTACCTACATCATTTTTCCCATATCGAATAGCATTAATATTTAGAAATCTACAACACGAGACGTAGTACGTCGAGCGAAATAATCCAAACAAGGAAACCCTCATGAATATACCATATGTTTCAGACTGTAGATACCTAAATATCAATACCAAACTATGGAAAGAATCATCACTAGAAAATAAAACACCATAATGGACATCAACATATAATTCTCATGTACATCACAAGAGTAAGGTATCTCAGTCATATCTATATATATTCAGCAGTGTGACGTAAACACGTTTGGCATCCACCAAAACTCAGGCTATCAAATAATTGTCTCATTTCAACTCTTTGCAAGATTCTGATCTCATCGTATTATCATGCAACACGGACTACCCTATAGGTATCCTAAATCAATGTACACGGCTCATTAGTCTCATCGCGATCTCAGTGCATAACATGAGTACGGGACGGCCTACCTTATAGGTATCCTAAAAGACGGCTCACAAGCCTCATCACACCCTTGTATGGACGGACTGCTAGACAAAGCATCCAAACCCGACTCAATGGCCTGTATAAATGGAATATTGACGCACTACCCCACATAGTACTGAGCTGAGCCCATCAACGATAACCACCCCATGTATAAACTGTATAAATCTGGCATATCGATGCATTATCTCATATAGTGCTGAGCTGGGCCCATTAACAATATCCGACATATGTTTAAACTACTCCAACTCAAGTGTAATCACTTAACACTTTTTAAATCCCCTCTTTGGGATACATGCGTGTGTGTCACAACACTATCCATGTATATTCATGTCTATATGTATACTATCGTACGACTTAGAATACTATCGTACGACTTAGAACCCCGCGATCGCATCTCAAAACAATACAACAAGAGTTCAGGAAAAAGCCTTAGTAGTTGACTACACTAAGTCCATCCAGACTCTGAAATCTCGGTGTCAAACTTAGTAGTCGACTAGTAAACACATTAGTCAACTACACTGTAATAATTTAGTTTCTGTGGATTTAAATTGGACATTAGTAGTCGACTACTACTCTTAGTAGTCGACTACTAAGCAGAAACTTGCACACGTTGGTGCACATACACACTTAGCAATCGTCACGTGTAAAACATGCTTTAGTACATTGCAAATCTAGAAATTTCAAATCAAAGGAATCATCTCCATGATCATTTAAACCATTAATTCCACAATTTAGGTTTAATATTCTCATTTATCAAGAGGTTGACATAAACCCTACTTTTCTATTTAGTTAACATGGAAACATGCTTGCATATTAAACTCAAAACTTTTATAAATTGGTTTGTTCACATTTACAGAACAATAAAATCCAAACCTAGGGTTTAATCATACTTGATTAGCATGTAAGCTCTTTTTATCTCAAGTCTAGGGTTTTAGCATGATTTTAACATGGAAAACAAGGTACAAACGAAGATCTACACAAACCTAATGATCATGATCACATTTCTATAAAGAACAGTGAGATAAAAACATTAGATCTAACATTTTATTAAGATCTATTATCAAAAACCTCATTTTTAACACATTGGGTTATGATTAAGCATGCATAACATCGATTTAAACATTTTAAATCATTCATTTACTAAGGGTGCAGGTTTGGATGCAAGTGATCTTGCCTCAAATACGTAGTTAATCTCCTGAACGTGTGTGCAACCTCCTTCTCTCAGCCACGGCCCTCGATTTCTCCCTTTGTTCGATGTCACGTCTCAAACGCCTCGAGGAAACACCAAAAATCAGATCTAGGGTTTAGGGGGAGGAGGTGGCTGTATTCTTTCGTGAGATAACTCAGAAATTAGGTTAAAAACATGTTTATATACTTAGGTTATCAATTAGGCTTGAAGCAAACTGAGTTCAACCCGAAAACCAACCCTAACAGGTCCAGGAAAACCCGCGATAGTCGACTACAAGCCTTAGTAGTCGACTACACTGTAAACACTGAAACTTTTGAAAACTAAACACAGTATTTTGGCTGTAACTTTCTCATATAAGCTCAGAATGAGGTGAATTAAGATTTGTTGGAAAGCTGATAAAAAGACCTATAACTTTTATCTTTTGTTTTTTTCCTAGATTCTAACTGTATCAGTGTGAAAAACATATAAACTCGAATCTGGTCATTATTTTCCAGATTTCTTCTTCGTGCATGTTTCGTGTATTTGCACTCATATATCCACACATATGTATTGAATCGATCTCAAATCAATTCTTAGCATACTCAAACATCATAATATGTTATTTATCACCATATAACATATTGATTATTATTTATCACATAACATTCAAATTTATCGGGGTTTTACATAAACCATCCAATAATGGAAGATGAGCCCTTAAATGAGAATATGTCTATGGTAAACCAACCAGCTGAACCTGTCCAACCTGTCAACCTCAGTGGTAATAAAAGACCTAGAACAACACCTGCATGGATGGATGATTATTATCTGTATTCATGCGAACCATCCTGTTTCTCGGTAGAAATTAACATAGATGAGCAAGCTGATCCCTTGAATTATGTGGATGCTATGAGCACACATGAATCGGAACAATGGCTGGAAGCCATGAAAAGGGAGCTTGACTCAATAGAGAGAAATAATGTATGGGAGCTATGTGACTTACCAGAAGATAGGAAGTCCATAGGATGTAAATGGGTGTTAAAGAAAAAATATCGGGTTGATGGGTCTATTGATACATTTAAAGCCCGTTTAGTTGCTAAAGGCTTTACTCAGAAGGCAGGTATAGATTACCAGGAGACTTACTCTCCGGTGGCTAAGTTAGCTTCTATAAGAATTATCTTAGCAATCGTTGCACATCTTGACTTGGAACTTTTCCAAATGGATGTCAAGACTGCATTCCTCAACGGAGAGTTGAAGGAAGTAATATATATGAATCAACCTGAGGGATTTCAGGTTGAAGGACAAGAAAACAAAGTATATAAATTGAAGAAATCTTTATATAGTTTAAAACAATCATCTAGATAGCTGAATCTCAAATTTCATAATACTGTTATCCAACTTGGTTTTGTTGCAAATAAATTGGATAACTGTGTATATGTCTTGAAGAGTGGCAGCAGTTTTACAATATTATCCTTGTATGTGGATGATATTTTGTTAGCTGGAAATGACATAGAAGTGCTGAACAAAATCAAGTCAGCACTTAGTAGTGAATTTGAGATGAAGGACATGAGAGATGCATCCTATGTTCTTGGTATACAGATCCTTAGGGATAGAAAGTCTAGAATGTTAAGTTTAAACCAAGAAAGATATTTTCATACAATACTTAGAAGGTTTGGGATGCAGAATTGTAACCCTGCGCCAACACCTTTGGTTATGGAAAAACGGTTGTGTAAAGACAAGGTCCTGGAGAAGGGCAGAAACCACTTGATGTCCCGTATGTACAAGCTGTTGGAAGCTTGATGTATGCAATGTTGTGTACTAGACCAGACCTGGCATATCCAGTGAGTTCGGTTAGTAGATATCAAAGTAATCCTGGTCCAGCATATTGGGAGGCTGTTAAGAGGATTTTGAAGTACCTGAAAGGTACTGTGCACCATAAATTAGTTTATCAAGCAGACTCGCTTGAGGTTCTTGGTTACTCTGATGCTGATTTTGGAGGGGACAAAGATGACGGGAAGTCCACTTCCGGACATTTGTTCATTTTTGGTGGTGCAGTTGTTTCTTGGGGTAGTAAGAAACAGGGATGCGTGGCAAGATACACACAAGAAGCTGAGTACATATCCTGTAGTATGGCCACTACTCATGCAGTCTAGATAAGACGGTTCCTAAAGGACTTGGATCTCAATTTGGTGGATGGACCAATTGAGATATACTGTGATAATCAAGCAGCCATCAGCTTGATCAACAGTGGTGCAAACAGTTCTAAAGGAAAACATATTGAGATACGATGTCATTATATTCGTGATATTGTGGAGAAAGAAGAAGTTAGTGTGACTTATATCCCTACTAGTGACATGATTGCCGATTCCTTGACGAAGGGTATCCCAGCAGGTACATTTATCAAACATGTTAGTTTGATGGGTCTTAGAAATATCTAAGTCAAGGAAACTTTCATGAATAATAAATGAGACAATCATGGATAATGTTTGTACTCGATTTATTCACGTAAAAAAATGCATATATCTCACGGATAGTGTGAGTATAGAATTACATCTTGAGTCACATCCCACGAATAGTGGGAAAGACCTTGAAAAGAATTTGGCCATTTCGACCAAGTGGGAGATGTAAGTGGTTTTGGCCTCATAGGCCAAATTTGTAACCCGATCCGTTAAGAATCCAACCCGATTGTTGGGAATATCCCACGTTCTGGGATTTCTTCCGTTAAAGAACGGACCTTACGGAGAAAGTGGTTTAGAGAGATACCGGGGTAGATATTTTGGGGACGCAGGTGGAGAGGGAATGCCTATAAATTGAGAGGAATTCTTCTCCTCTAAGATTATAGAAAAACGATCTCTTCTCCGGAGTCTATAAAAGAAATCTCCGATCTTCTTCTACCTTTAGTTATAAACTTAGGATTATCGGAGAAAGGCGGGAAGAATTTATGAGAAGACGACGGCATCTCACATTATGCAGCGACACGTGGCTTTGCCTTTGGCAAAAGTGGGGTTATGAGTAGGGCTGGATTGGTAGGTATACCAATTATATTTTCCTAGTACCATGTACCAACCAATATATAATTGGTAGGAAAAATTCACCATTTCTACCAACCAATAACGTTGGTATACCAACTACTTGGTACAGTTGGTACTCGGTTGGTACGGTTGGTAATGGGCTTCTACCAAGATATTTATGGCCTAAAAATTTAAAGGCCCAGCTCAACTACACCATTACAGAAAGTTGAAAAGAGCATAATTCTCCTGCTGCCAAAGGTCAAACCTGTCTTACTAATTGTCTAATTCAGTAATTCATTGTTGCGAAATAAGTAAGAAACTAATAACAAATAACAACACAAATCCAAACTCCAAAGTCTTATACAAATTCAACCAAATTACCGAATACGAAGTCATAAATTGAACATGCCAAAGTCCAAACAGCCAAACAACCAAAATACTAACAAATTCATAAAACAATTGAAAAAAAGAAATGATAGGTCTAAAAGAGGGACAGGTTGACATGTTGTAGGCGGTGATGGTACTAGGCCATAAACCACCAACGCTTGATGCCTAAGCAATTGTCTGAACAGAGCTATTGCTACTTGGGTTGCCCCTTCCTGCCTCCAAGTTTTGTGTAAAAGCATTCTTGTAGGCTGTCTAAAATTTACAATAAGATAGCTGACTCCCCATCAAACACTGATGCGGAAAGTTACAATCTGACGACTTCCAGAAGGTCATAATTTAGAGAATTCCAGGTAGATCGATGAAGGCTACAATCAGACGATCCTCACGACAACAACATGGCTGAAATTACATCAGCAACTATTAGGGATGCTGATGAGCAGTGTAATAATTTTAGAAAAGCAGGAAGATCTAGAGAGCCGTGGGCAAATATTCGTCATGCTGAGAAGCACACGATCAAGCTATCTTAGTGAAGATTATGACCTACAGTTGATAGAGTGTTATTGAGATGCCTCAATTATCACAAATGGCTTGAATAGGACCTTCTTGATTGGTCATTGGTGTCATCCATATATAAAGACAGAGAAGACATTCACAGCTCACAATCGCTACCCAACGCAGCTCCATCGCTGCCGAACGCAGCACGTCAACCGCTGCTCAACGCAGCTCCATCGCTGCCGAACGCAGCTCACAATCGCTGCCCAACACAGCTCCATCGCTGCCCAACGCAGCACGTCAACCGCTGCTCAACGCAGCTCCATCGCTACCGAACACAGCTCATCAGCCGCTGCCCAACGCAGCTCCATCGCTGCCGAACGCAGCTCATCAGCTGCTGCCCAACGCAGCTCCATCGCTGCCGAACGCAGCTCATCAGCCGCTGCTCAACGCAGCTCCATCGCTGCCGAATGCAGCTTGTCACAGCAAGCTTTGACTCATTCAAACGCGATTGTAACAACTTCGAAGCTGTTCTCTACCCACAATACAGGGAGTAGTTTACATGGGTTGTTACACCCGATTAATGGGGTAACTAATCCTCCACTTAGGCACGGATTATGGGGGCGGTTATACCCCTAATCCCCCTATAAATATCAACAAACTCAACAGAGTTGAGGATCGGATCTTGGGATCGGAGATCGGATCTTTAAGAGAGAATCTGAGATAGAGAAGGAGGGAATCAACTCTTCATACAGTCTGGGGAATCAACATCCATTGAGGAATCCAGATATTACATATTTGGCTAATTAACCGAATCATTTTCGGTTCAAGCAACTCTTGTTATCAGAGTTGGTTACTCGTTCTGAGCTACAATACTCGACAAGAGTTATCAGTTACACAAGGTCAGTTGTCCCAGCAAGTTGAGACGTTTGGATCGTCAACGAGAAGCAAGTTCGACGCAAACACTCGAAGGAAGTATCTCATCGCCACCGTGAAGAACCCAGTTTTAAACAAAGGAGAAAATCAAATTTATTTTCTTCTCTTTTGTACCCCGGAATTCAAATTGTAATCGAAAGTTGAGAGAGTTGTAAACATTCTTTTTCTAAGCAGTTAGAGAGAATAAATCAAATATAATTCTTTTTACTATTCTTCTTGTTATAAAATTTCTAACAAACAAAAGATGGCGACTCCGCTGGGGACTAGCTTTACCGACGAAGAAGTGGTGGTGCAATCTGATGCTCACCTCGCTGGAACGACCGTTGAGACCCTTGTAGTTAAATTTAATCAAGCCAAGTATGAGGAAGCTCTTTCCTCTGGATCGTTGAGCCCCAAAGTCAGGCGCAACACCCAGAAAGCCTCTAAAGAGATCCAGCTCGCTGCAGAGAAGCCGAAGAAAGCCCTCTCCTTCGGCCAAAGCCTCAAACTCGCTCTGCAAGTTGAAGATTCTATACCCGCGTCAAAACAATGTGTGGTGGGTAGCAAGAGACCGCTGGTAGAAGAAAATTCAACCACTTTCAACAATGACGTAGCTAAGGTCCTGAAGCAAGCCAAGAAGAACGCAGCTCGAAGACGGAGGAGAACCATCCGACGAGCGCATCTTCGAGAAAACCGATCCTCAGTTCAAGGCAAAGATTGCGTTTCCGAAACCTTGCCCAAAGGTTGCGTTCCTATGCTAGAACGCATGCTTCGCGGCAATGAGCCCAATTACGAACCGCGAGTAATACAACTTAAACGCGACCCTCAGTGGTGCGTTGTCCCTCTGAAACGCGATACCATTAAGAACGCACCAGATGAGTGCGTCCAGATAAAACAAGGCCCCAAGAGGTCTGTTTCTAAACGCAGGCTCAAGCCTGACGTTCCCAAACCACAACACTCTTGCATTTCAACTTCAGGACGCAATGTGGTCCGAGAGGGACAACATGGGTTGAAGATTCATGTGCAGCAAGAACCAGTCTCACCTAATCAAGGACAGGGGGTTGTATCCCCGTCAGATAATTCTCGAAGTTCTGATTTGCGAGAATTACTTTCTAGAAAGAACCCAACACAACAATCAGCTCACTCATGTCATTGTGAGAAGATCATTTCAACAGTCCTCTCCGAATGTCAATGTTGTGCGCCTGAACCTCGCAGATCTGTATTCGATAGACTGGTGGACGTTGTAAGACCTACCAAAAGACGACGTCATCAGAAGAAGAGAGTTTCTGAAACTAAATACCCTCAGGTCACCATCAATATGACCGGCAGAGGGAAAGCCCGGCATCCTAGCCCCGACGAATCTGAAAGAAGCCATTCCCTGACCGTTCGAGAAATCTGCGACTAGTTTGAAGGAGTATATCGACGTACCAGGACACGGACGGGAGCCATCCGCCCGGTTGACTACCAGAAGTTGGCCAAAGGAATTACTTCTGATGATGAACATTCGGCAATCGTCGAGTCTCAATCCTCAAGCTCTGTTGGAGTGCGAGAAGTCTCCGCTTACATGGCTAACAACCCTGAAGATTTAGCTAAAATAGTTAGTGAACACCATGTTATGCTTCATGTACAGCAAGAGACACTCCTCCAAATGAAGGACATGTTGGCCCAGCTCCTCGCCGAAAAGGGCCAAAAACCTGAGTTTTCTCGGAAGACAACTTCAAAAGGAAAGCAAAAAGCGCACGAACATTCAGATCGCGAAACTCACGACCTGGAATCCTCCTCTGAAAACGAGAAGGAGACAGAAAAAGAATTGCACCCTCAGTCCACCAAGGTAGACGAGCTAGAAGCCCGCCTTAACGCAATGGCTAATAGAAGCGAGCTTCGCGAAGAAGGAGTGATACGGCCTTATCCTGCAGAGTGGGATACAGCCCCATACCCACCAAAGTTCAAGGCTCCGACCTTGCAACCGTTTGACGGCACCGGATCACCGAATCAGCACATCTACTACTTTAAGTCCCAGACTGGAGATGTGGTGGCAAACGATGCCATCTTGACCCGACTATTCATCGGTACCCTCAAGGGCGTAGCCTTCGAATGGTTTATGAAGTTGCCTGCTGGCTCTATTCAGAAATGGATAGACTTGGAAAGGCTTTTCTTAGCAAGGTTCTTCGAAGACGACACGGAGGTCTCCGTCCCGACTCTTCTCGTCACCAAACAGAAAAAGGGAGAGTCCATCAAAGCCTATGTGGAGAGGTTCCGTAGCATAGCATTACGATGCCCCTCAGGTATGACCCAATCAACTCTGGTTGAAACTTGCAGGCACAACCTGCAGACTCAGCTCCTTGCCCAGATGGGGGTAGCAGAATGTCGTTCCTGGAGACAACTGGTGTCGCAAGGAGAGCAAGCCGAAGAGATCGTTGCTCGAGTTAAAGCTGAAGAAGAGCCACAACCCAAGCCGCAGCAACAACGCAATCAGAACAATGCCCAGCAGTCTAAGGGAAAGGAAACTCTAGCAGCTGATTACACGCAAGTACCACCACCCACTAAGCAAGGCAAGGCACCAAATCAGCAAAGGGCACCCAAGCAATATTCGTTCAAGGAAGAACATGTGGACACCCTGTTCCAATTACTTCGAAAGAACAACAAGCTACAGTTGCCTGAAATCAGGAAGCCGGATGAAGCAGGGAAGGTAGATGACCCCAACTACTGTCGTTATCATAGGTTCTTGGGACATCCTACCAGAAAATGTTATGTGTTCAAGGACATCCTGCAAAATCTGGTGAACGCAAATGTGCTCACATTGAAACCCGAGCAAAAGACTGTATCTACTAACATGATAGCAGTCCAATTTGGTGACTTCCCTCCAGTGGCAACCGCGAATGGTGTGGTCCCCATTCCTAAAGGGGAAATGCACTTGAAGAGTACCGACATGCATAATCAGAAAGACAGGGGGTTGATACCCCTCACCATTCCGAAAGGAGAGATCATGTGGGTCCATCCCGACTTAATTAAAGATCGACAGTGGACGAATACCTCGTCCAAGAAGAAAAGAGACAATGCCAAATCATCCAACATGATTAGCCCCTCCATGACTGAGAATGATGATCATCTCAAACCTCTCACCGACTCAGAGGAAGAGAGAATTGTCCTGGCAGCATACCCAGGAGACAATGCTGGTACTCGGTCAGGAAAGACTTACTTGAGGGACTACACCCAAAATCCTCAAGAAGCTGAAGAACAGCCCCAAAACGCTGGGGGTTCTGTACCAAAGAAGCCAGTGGATAAAGGAAAGCAGAAAGAACTCCGTTTCAACAGAAATCTTCACCAGGAGCATGGGGAGTCAAGCGAGCCTTTCCAATTCAATGTCATGGCGCAGCTGGCTAACATACCCGCCAGGATTACTTTATATGAGCTCTTGAGGTTGTCTAAAACCACCAAGGAAGCTCTAATTGAAGCCTTAAAGAACACGGAAAGCTTTATCACTCAAGTTACTCTAATCCCTGGAGTGTCTGAAGATCAATCCTGCTTGTAATGTTTGCAAGCAGCAAGAAGTCTACCATGCATATCTTTCACTCAGGAAGATATGCAGGTCCAGCACAAACATGATAGACCCCTATATTACATAGGATACATTGGGTCATCAGAGATCAGTCGTGTTCAAGTCGACCCAGGCTCGGCACTCAGCATCATGCCATACAGAGTTATGCAAGTCTTAGGGATTCCCATGCATCGGCTGAATGCTACTCAAACTACCATTTTCGGGTTCAATGCTAACAGCACTCGGCCTCTAGGGAAGATCAAGCTTAAATGCCAGATTGGGAACCTCAAGTCAGAAGTGACCTGTTACATCATCGATGCGGACACGTCTTACAATCTCTTACTAGGACGTCCATGGATACATGCGAACCGCATCGTCCCATCTACTCTACATCAAGTCATGAAGTATGTCAATGATGAAAATGAAGTCCGAACCTTGATTGCGGAAAAATACCCCTTCAGGGGAGTGGAAAATTTTCACACAGATTCAGTCTTCTATTCGGAATCGCAAGAGAAAGAAGATGTTGACAGCGGCAACGAGGCGGATGTTGAGCCAGACCCCGAAGGAGATTGTCCATGGGAATTGAACTTTGATGTAATGGGTTCAGTCGAGAACAATAATAATGTACCGAGTGAGGGCGAGTGGTGCATTAATGAAGATTTTATTTTGGCGTACTTGTCTGATGATTCTTTTAAAGTTGAACAAATAGGTACCGATCCATGGCGCACGCTTTGTGCGGAAACATCTCTCACATTACCAATTAAGTCACCCTTCACTTCAGATGAAGAAGTTGAAGATGCACAGAAGGCTTTCTTCAAAGTCCCGCCTAGAAGGAAAGGGCAGAGGCCGATTCATTTCGGTAAAGTTAAACCCGAAACACTCAAACGGGGAAGCTCCGAAGAGGATGATGGAGTTCCTCAATTCCATTATCACGAACCTAATTCCGTATAACTAATGAAACGAA
Source organism: Asparagus kiusianus (assembly GCA_022839385.1). Lineage (NCBI taxonomy): Eukaryota > Viridiplantae > Streptophyta > Magnoliopsida > Asparagales > Asparagaceae > Asparagus > Asparagus kiusianus. Next base: position 21,361 of record BQKN01060748.1, on the reverse strand, counting down.
TGGGGTACAACTTTAATGAAAAACAAGGTTTAAACTTTAGGAAAGGAAGGCGAACACCAATTCGAATGTCTCTCACTCCCGAAGGAAAGCCACCGGATTATTATCAAAAAACCGGAAGAGGCTTGGGTTATGTCACAACTCCTCCTGCCTCAGAAAATGAAATCAGTAATTACCTACGGCAAGATCAGTCATCTGAAACATCTTCCTGGGAATCTGACGTCAGTGTCGGACCTTTCTTTAAAAGTTTGACTGTGAACATGGTTTCAACCAGTCATCCAGATGAAGACGCAGGGGGTGATGAAGAGTTAATCGACTCAACCAACGACCCTTGGATCAAACATCTTAACATTTTGTGGGATATGCGTTTCGAACAACGCGAACCACCCACTGAAGATAAAGTGATCCAGGTTAACATGGGAGATGAATCTGACCCTAAGCCTATCTTTATAGCTGAAGATTTATCATCATCCGAAAAAGAGGACCTTATGTCTCTCATTCGAGAATATATAGATGTCTTTGCTTGGAGTTATGAAGATATGCCGGGTCTCGACCCGAAAGTGGCCATGCATCGTCTTAACATCGATCCGGATGCCAAACCCGTTAAACAACAGCAACGCCGGTTTCGTCCAGAGATCATGGAAGCAATTGAGTCTGAAGTAAAAAAGCTTATAGATTCAGGTTTTATCAGAGAGGAACAACATCCGGATTGGGTGGCCAATATCGTCCCAGTACCTAAGAAAAATGGCAAGGTCCGAATATACATCAACTTCCGCGACCTTAACGCAGCCTGTCCGAAAGACGAATTCCCGCTTCCTATCACGGATGTTATGATCGATAACACCTGCGGATATGAAAGGATGTCTTTCATGGACGGATTCTCCGGGTACAATCAGATTAAGATGCACCCAGACGACGAGAAACATACCGCATTCAGAACACCGTTAGGGGTGTATTGCTACACAGTGATGCCCTTCGGCCTGAAAAATGCAGGTGCAACTTATCAACGTGCAATGAATGCCATCTTCCATGAACATTTGCGTAAGAAGATAGAATGCTACGTTGATTATATCTATCTACCCTTTAAAAGAGGGAGTTCCCAAAAAACTTTACCCTCTTCAAAATAGCCTTCCAACAAATTTAATTACCAAACATATCCTGATTTCATAAACCACTTTACCCTTCCGTCGGTTTTGTTACGCCCTAATTCTTCATCGGTTACGTCGTCTCCTCCGATCTTCCGTTACCTCCAACAAAATGATTTTTCAGTTCTTCTCAGTCATCATCAAAGCTTTCTCTCCGATCTTCCGTTACCTCCCCAAATTAGCCAAAGATTTCCGCAGGTTACGCCTTCCTCTCCGCCCACCAAAGATCCGTTACCCTTCTTCTCAGGCCATCGCCTCAGTTCTTCCGTTACGCCTGGCCATCAATTTCCAAAGATGAGTGTTACCTAATAACAAGTTGAATTCTGACAGGTTAAAGATGTTAGATGGAATGCTGAACTTGGAGGTCCGAAAATGGAATCCACTTTGGTGGAATATTTTGCTGATGAATTTAATAAAAAAATTAGGAAATGGTGTTGATGTAAGGAAGTCTCCAAAGGCGATAGCTAAATTGAAGAAACAAGTTAAACGAACCAAAGAAATCTTAAGAGCAAACACAGCAGCACCAATTTCTTTTTCAAGGTTGATCCAGGTCCAAAAGGTTTTACAGCTTGTATAAAGTGTTCATTTTCTTTTTCCTTGAGATTATGGACGAGATTCGTTTCGATCTGCCAAGGCAAAGGGAAATCTGATGTTGACTTATGGTGTTCTAAATTGATTTTATTCTGATAAAACTATTCCTTTTGCTATTTATTTGCGGCTCAATAGTCATTCTACTTTGTTTTGTTATTAGATTACTAAGCACTTAAAATCTTAAATGCATATTCTTGTGATGGTGGTTTCTCTCAGAAGAATGACAAACTCAGGCGATTTTTTACTTGACATGTAGTGCTTCTCCAATAGCTCAAAAATACAGATATTAGGAGTTACAATAGCTGCTTGCCTCTTCCTTTCATTGAATTTTTTTGCTATATTAATTCATGCTTTTCTTTAAATCCTTGTTTTTCTACAGGACCAGCTGTCCATGCTCAATGTTAGACTAAATGAATGCAATATATATGATCCCATGGGAATTGTTGGTACTGCCTCTGAAGAGAGAAACCATATCCCAAACAAAAATCTAAAAACTTCTGCTCTGGTTTTCTCACTTATTATTTTGTCCATTCCTCTCATTATTCTCAAGTATATTGATAGCATGTCAAGGTTGCGGATCTCATCAGATTCTGAAGAAGTTTCCCTCAACAAGCAGCTAGCATATCAAGTTGATTTGTTTTTATCAGTTCATCCATATGCTAAACCTCTGACTCTTCTTCTAGCAACTTTACTGCTGATATGCCTTGGTGGTTTGGCCCTCTTTGGTGTGACAGATGATAGTTTAGCTGACTGTCTGTGGTTATCTTGGACTTATGTTGCTGATTCAGGCAATCATGCAAATTCAGTTGGTATTGGTCCCAAGTTCGTCTCAGTTTCAATAAGTTTTGGCGGAATGCTCATATTTTCCATGATGCTAGGGCTTGTTTCTGATGCAATCTCAGAGAAGTTTGATTCTTTGAGAAAGGGAAAAAGTGAAGTTATAGAGAAAAATCATACACTAATTCTTGGCTGGAGCGACAAGCTGGTAATTTTTTTAATCATTACAATGTTTATCATATACTCCTTTTGTAGTGATTTGTCTAGACTATATAGCATAGTATTTTTTTGACTTGTTTAATTTGTTAGCATTGCAAGATTTAGTTTTTAAAGTTGGATCATAAATCCGAGCTACTTTCTCACTAATACTTAGATCTACTGTAGCAGGCCTGGCAGTGCATTCAGGTTCATCATCTTTTTCAAGTTTTACTTGTATAACTTTGGTTGATATTGGATCACATGACAAATGTTGAGAGAGATAACACTTTAGGACTTGATCTTGTTATCATGATGAAATGATTGTATTACTTAATCTAAACATATTTGGTTTTGCATGTCTGGCAGTGTTTAATGTGCTTCAGATTCTTGGTCGTACATGTATTTCTTATGTCAAATTTTTAATTAGTAATGAGAACTTCATATTTCTACTTTCTGTTTTATTTTTTTGGCTATATTTTATTGTTTTTTTTCTTCTGAAGAAGCTTCCAGCCCTGAGAGCTGAATCTTTAAGTGCCGGTTTGCTCCTGGTTTTACTTCCCACAACATTTATTTGTTTTTTTTCTTTGGTCTGAGCGAGGACAATTTGGACTCCATACTTACTGTCCTGTTTGATGTTCAAAACTTTTGCTTGGTGTTTCCTTTCTTCCAGAAGTAGCTGGTGTTTCTTTTCTTCCAGAAGTAGCTATGTGAATTACTAGGTTGCATCATTATATGCAATCTAGGAACCAGAAAATGCTTTTTATGTAGAAGTTAGTCAATTCTTGGAATTCTAGATTAACTATTTGTCCTTTTTCTTAAATGCAATTTTAAAATTTATTTCTGACTTTTAGAAACTAGACAAGATCAGAAGATCCCCTCAAAAACTTAGTTGACTAGGGTTCGTGAAGCATGGTGTCTATGTTGTGTTACTGCAGTCTGCATCCTCCTTGTATTATATTTTCTCTGCATCCTCCTTATATTATATTTTCTCTTGAATTTCCAAGCTTGTGATTTTTTTAGGTAAATTTGTGGCATATTTTGTTTATACCAATTTGGTTCTGATTGTGTTTCCTATCCATTTTTGTCTGCCAGGAGCTCAATAACTCGTGAGAAATTTGAAGAACTTTGTGGGGATTTGTGGGAACAAGCCCTTGTTCCTCTTAAGGAATTACTCAAGCACTCTGGCTTGGTGGTTGATGATATTTATGCAGTTGAGCTAATTGGTGGAGCAACTCGTGTGCCAAAATTACAGGTTAAACTGATTTAGCAATTCTTTGGACTATATATTTGCCGTTCTCGTTTTAGTATTGCAAGATGCGCAATAATGTTTGGATTTACATTATTACGTTGCTTTAGCTTTGTCGTTTTGCATCTCATCAAACTAGATCTCTTCCACTATTGTGACAATACTTTCTTGGAGGCACTATCACGTATTGTGGATTGCATGTTCACTGAAGTTTAAACGTCTCAATTTCTCTTGTTTACCTTGTTTTCTGAAAGAAATATTTCAAATTTTTTTGGTGTGTTCCTGTATATATCTATCTATAAATTTTGTTTTTTTCTGCAGATTTGTATTTCTAGAACTCTTGTGTGTCAAACTATAAAGAAACAGTTCTTGGTCCATGAGAATGTAAGGGTTGGTAGCTGACAGTTAAAGCCTTATCATTCAAATTGAAAACTCATAAAATAGCATTTGATTAAGGCGTGTTTTAAGTATTTAAGCTCTGTTTGCTAGGACTCTAGATGGACTAGGGCCTGTAGTTTTGACTTAAGAACAAATCTCAGAAAACTTAGGATCTTCACTAGGAGCTTTGGATGTTTTATTTTGACACCATCATAAGTTTATCTCATTTACTGTATTTTATTATTGTTTTAAGCTTATATGAACCTTGTAGTAATCAAATTTGAGTGACCATTAATCCACTTAGTTATTTTATTACTGATGCGTCAAGAGATTTAACTATGCAAATGACAGTATATTTGTATCTATATAGATCACGTAATATATTTTTAGTTCCGCCAGACTATCCTGCAAATTTTTAGATTCATGTTATGTTCAAGGTTACTTTGGTATGTTGGTATTTGAGTTTAAAGACTTCGTGCATAATATTTTCATGTCCGGTAGTTTGTAGTTATGATTAATATGCTCTTGATTGGAAGACAGATACATCAGGCAGTTCAAATAAAAGGTTGATAGGGTTGTATTTTATCAGCTTTGTTGCCACATTGCTCATTCTTTTGTAACTTCTTGCAGGCTAAGCTTCAGGAATTTCTTAGAAGAAAAGATTTAGGCAAGCATCTTGATGCTGACGAAGCAATTGTTCTTCGTTCTTCATTGCATGCTGCTAATTCAAGTGACGAAATTAAGTTAAACCGTAAGCTGGGAATGATTGATGGTTCTTCTTATGGCTTTGTGCTTGAACTAAATGGCACAGATCTTGTGAAAGATGAGAGTACAGAAACTTTAATTGTATCGCGGATGAAGAAAATGCCTATTAAGGTCAGTATCTTTTTGTACACATTGCTTTGGGTTCTCCAGATGATTCTACTATTCATAATAGACAATCTGTGCATCTAAGGACATAATATCCTGTCTTAGATGTGATGATAGATCTAAGTGAGAAATAAAGTGAAAACATCCATAGCTTGGGAAGATATTTTTTAGTGTTACATCTGTGACTAAAGGACCTTATGTGGCATAATAGAAGATTATTTCAGGGCGTTATTTCTGCCTTTGATGGTAACAAAAAACTATATGGTATTTCAACTCGAAGAGTTCAGTTAAATCCAAAATGAATTGCCGGAAGTATTTGAGATAGGTAACAAAATCAAGATCTAGATTATTATAATGGTTTTGGCGATGTAGGTGCAGAGAAAATGCTTTCAGATGGTAGAGATGCATGACTGTCCATTCAAGTAGAGTTAATCAACGTTAAGTATCAATTTACATTGTGGCCAATATCCATTTATGTTGGATGCTAACAGTCAGTAAAGGATACACCACCATTGATAAGTTTTTCTATTTGAAAAGCCTTTCATTCTGCATCTTATTTCTTTTCACGCGCATGTTGGTTTTCTATTGTTTTTCTAAATGTAAGACATAATGCATGTAGGAAACGATGTCAAATGAACATGATATGCGGTTTCCTTTGGTTGGGAGTGCAATGCTTTTGTCATTGTTCTTGCTCTTAAAGTTTCTATCAAAAGATTTGGTGAATGTTGTGCTCACATGTTACTTTTTTGTGCTAGGAATCATTGCTCTTTCCTATGTTTTTTACTCTTGCTTTTAACCTACTTTGTTGTAGATACATTATTAATGATAAGAATAGCCGCAATTTCTCATATTTTCTGTTCTTTTCCTTTGTACTTTCTCACCTTCTGCGGGCAATTTTCATGCAGAGCAACATTGTTACCTGCTATAAAGCAATAGCTTCCAAACCACTGGAATGAAAACCTCATTGTTTGGCATGCTAAAATTTTACACTGTATGTTTTCTTAAGCCTCTAATATGGTTTAACTTAATCCTGGTGTACTACCGAGTGAGCAAGTAAAATGCTCGATTAATTGTTTAGGACTTTGACTAATCATTCTGGCTTCCTGACTGTTTTGATCTAAATACACCATAAAATACACATTAGAATCTGCATCTGACCCATATAGATATGGATCCGACTTGTTTAGTTCAACATCCTATTTTCCAATAATGTTTTTCCTTTGAAAAAGATATTTTAGACTCACATAACAGTAGGCCAGTAGTAGTTCACAGATGTCAAAGAAATTGAGCTCACATATGTAGTAAGTTTGGGGTATGGAAGTTAAATTGGTATAAACTTTGTGATACTAAAATGCAAATAACCCTTTGTTTTATTTTAGTTTCCTTCTATCAAAGCTCGAGAACAATAATTATATCCAATAAGATTTTTTTAATGATGTTAATGTTTTTTTTTTCTTGTGAGCAAAACTTATGGTGCCACGCTCTATTCAACCTGACAAAGGCAAATTAAATATTTTGTCGATAAAAAACCTTTACTAAATCATATTTTTGGACTAGCATTTTTAATTGGATACCTTATATCTAATTTAAAAAAATTAGGAAAAAAATTTAATATGTAAAAAATAATTAAATACCTTGGGGTCAACTTAAAAAAAATAACTTTTTTTATCTTCAACAAATCATCATAGGCTATATTCCTTTCGCTCATCTGTTACAACTATAAGTAGATATAGTAGTTTAATATATTTTGTCTAGAGAGCTTTATTTGTTTCTTTCCTTTCCTTTTTTAGCTGTTTAATAATAATTGTAATTGACTCAATTGTTATATACTAAAGATTATGAAATTTCTAAATTCCTATCAGAGAGTAAACTTTTACTAAATGGGACATTATCAAATATCCTGCAATATCTAAATTCATGTAAGCAAATATGAGCTCAAATGCCAATTGGAATTACTATGAGGAAAGTACTAATTTCATGATACATATAAAAATTGATAATGCAATTGATAAAGGAAATTATTAAGCTTACAGGCTACAAGTCATATGATAACTTAGAGAATGATAGTTAGCCAAAACGAATTTTTTTCTATTAGCTTAATTATTCTATTGCTAGACTCTATAGCATAACATATATTATAGATGTTAATGTAAGAAATATTGGTAGACTTTATAATGTAAGAAATATTGTACATGTAATGGGTATTTATTTAAAAATAATGTTCCTTATAGGAGAGATTGATTTCTATATTGCTTTGTTCATTATTAATTATTCGATCAGTACTTTGGTGATCTGCTCTAATTCTCTATGCATCTTTGTTTCATGTTCCTTTAACTTGTGTTTAGAAGGTTATTTGTCTTGATATTTCATTCTTATTATTTTAGCATTTCCTATGAACCATGACGAAACAGTAAGAGACATGGGGGGCTGCTAGGTTATTAACAACTTGATGCTATTTAATTGAGTTCAGGCCTTTGATGAACGGAGATGTTTTTTAAGCTCTATATTTTGTTGCTAAATGTTGCTAATGTTCCATTTTTTGGATGTGAGTATGTTAGGAGTGTATGTTAGTTTGTTTTGATAGGTTTTTGATGTATACAGCTAGGTGGTTTTATATTTTTTTGGTGATGTGATGAGAGATACTATTCATTTTATTCTTTGGTTGGGGATTTTGATGATTAACTGTAAGTAGATTGTAATCACCCAATTTTTTTAAAGAATGTATTGCTCGGTTGAGTTCTTCTTTCAAGACTCAATCCTTTCTCTTAAAAAGACATGGTGGAAGCTATTCATATATGAGAAGAACTTGACTTAATTGATAGTGATTAACCGATGCTAGACAATTGTCTATGTTGAATATAAGATGGTCCGTAATTGACCTATATTTTCTTGAAAACATATTGCGGTTGCTGAAAAAAATTCTATTGTATTCTATCTTCAATGCTGCTCATATTATTTTGTTATAGGACACAAAACATTTAATGTTCAATCCAAGTATCTAATTCATTCAATGAGGTTATGTGTGATTCTTAGTTCTTATATCCAAATGTCTAAAAGATTTGAACTTATTCGGTTTGACAACGCATAAGGTCCAATGACTTTATTTTATGTCTATATGTTTGACTCATTGCTTGCATTCAATAATTTAATAACAAACCTTTCCCTAAATAAATTTAAAATTTAATAATAAATGATAAAAATTTTACCACGTGCATTGCACGTGCAATCCAACTAGTAGCCGTAAAAAGCCAACATAGAGATGATCATCTTGCAGACTTGAGGACAATGTTTGAAATCATGCGGACACATCAGCTGAAGATGAACCCTACAAAATCATTTCTCGGGGTATCAAGTGGAAAATTCCTGGGATTTATTGTCACATCCAAGGGAATTTCTCTCGACCCCGAAAAGGTGCGTTCTATCCAAGACATGCCACCTCCGAAGAGCCTCAAAGAACTCCGAGGTCTGCAGGGGAGATTGGCCTACATCCGGAGATTCATATCTAATCTTTCGGGGCGTTGCCAACCCTTCTCTAAACTCATGAAAAAAGGGGTATCCTTTGTTTGGGATGGAGAATGTCAAAAAGCATTTGAGGAGATTAAGAGATATCTTACTCAACCGCCAGTTCTTGTGGCCCCGATATCAGGCAAGCCATTCCTGTTGTACGTGAGAGCCATGGAACACTCTCTTGGGGGCTTACTAGCCCAGAACAATGATCAAGGTCAAGAGCAAGCCATCTATTATCTAAGCAGGACTATGATGGGAGCCGAACATCGATACAATCCAGTTGAAAAGGAATGTCTCGCTTTGGTATTCACGGTTCAAAAGATGCGACATTACCTAGTGGGGCAAACAATTCACGTCATCTCAAAGGTAAATCCCTTGAGAGTTCTAATGACCAAGCCATCATCTTTAAATTGCCGGCTCGCAAAGTGGGCCATTCTCTTGTCACAATACGACATGCAATTCATGCCCCAAAAGGCGGTCAAAAGTCAAGCATTGGCAGACTTTTTAGCTGATTACCCGGTGCCAGGGACATCTAAATTGTATGAAGACTTGCCCGACGAAGTTGCGGAAGCTTGTACCACTCAAAAATCTATGCAAGTATGGAAATTATTCTTTGACGGTGCGTCCAGGGCAAACCCCCATGGAGCTATTACCGTAGGAGTTGGGGTGGTGTGAAATCTCTCCAAATGGTCACGTGATCCCTAGAGGATTTTCCTTAATCGAGCCTTGCACCAACAATGTGGCTGAGGATAATGCCCTATTACTAGGAATGCAATTGGCTGAAGAACTTAATGTTCGTCATCTCGAGGCATACGACGACTCTCAGCTTATCGTAAATCAAGTCCAAGGAGAATACGAAGTACGTCACGAGGACCTAATCACGTACTATTTCGCAGTGCTAGAGCAAGCTAAGAAGTTCGAAGGGTTCTTCATTGAATACATTCCACGAGCTCAGAACGCCTACGCAGACGCATTGGCATCGTTGGCAACTTCATTGGCATTACCGCCAGGGGCTAAAACGACAATCCCAGTCACAGGGCGTGAGTTATACTGCTCTAAAATTCCTACAGAAGAAAGCTCAGATGAGGCAGCGACAGAAGAGGTTTGTGCGACCTCGATGGGACTGGAAGCTAGGGATTGGCGGTTTCCGTATATCGACTATGCTATATATGGAATCTTACCTGATGACCCTAAGGAAGCGGCCACTATCAAGCGAAAGGCTCTCCAATTCTATTATGATGCAATTTCGCAGACCCTATATCGTAAGTCGCATGACGGAGTTTTGCTTAGGTGCCTCTCCCGGAAAGAAGCAAAAGAGGCCCTAAAGGAAGCTCATGAAGGAATGTGCGGAGCTCATCAGCCTGGAGCTAAATTGGGCGATCGTCTCCGAAGAATCGGGTATTATTGGCCAAAGATGCTCACAGACGCAACAGACTATGCTAAACGTTGTCACGAATGCCAGATTCATGGTGATTTTATCCACCAAGCACCGGGAAATTTACACCCTACATCTGCATCCTGGCCATTTGAGGCATGGGGTATGGATGTCGTCGGCCCAATTTCTCCTCCGACTTCTAAAGGGCATCGATTCATTTTAGCCGTGACCGATTATTTCTCCAAATGGGCGGAGGCAATTCCACTAAAAGAAGTCAAGACTTCAAATGTGATTAAGTTCATCAAACATCATGACGTCTACCATTTTGGAGTCCCAAGACGGATAGTTCACGACAACGGGACACAATTCGTTAGTTTTGGGTTCCAAAGGTTTTGTGACAAATTCAAAATTTAGAGCGTCGCATCTACAGCATATTATCCGCCAGCAAATGGTCTTGCAGAAGCTTTCAATAAAACCATAGTGAAGCTTCTCAAAAAGTTTGTTTCTAAGAGTCGGCGCGATTGGGATGAAAGGCTCGGCGAATGTCTATGGGCTTACCGCACAACGGTGAGGACCTCTACGAGAGCTACACCATTCTCTCTGGTATACGGCTGTGAAGCCGTATTACCACTCGAGATTCAGATTCCTTCTCTGAGAGTTGCAATTGCAATGGGACTCACAGAAGAAGAGAAACATCAACGACGTCTGCAAGAACTTGAAGCCCTAGACGACAAAAGACTCCAAGCTCAGCAGCAGATCGAATTGTATCAAGCCCGTATTTCCAAGGCCTACAACAAAAAGGTTAAGGAACGGACCTTCAAGAAAGGCGATTTAGTTTTGGCTAATCGACGACCTATGGTGATGACTCACAAAACCAAAGGGAAGTTTAATCCCAAATGGGAAGGACCTTTTGTGATAGAGACAGTCTATTCCAATGGAGCCTACCGTCTCATCAATAAAAAAGGTGACAGACTTATGATGCCAATCAATGGGAAATTTCTCAAGAAATATTACCCGTAATCCGCAAGTCTCTTGAGTTTAGCTGGGGGTTGATTACTAAATGCTGTTCGAACAAGTTGTTCTCCTATCTTGTATGCCGTCAAGTTAACATTACACCTCTGACGATTTAAGTTATTGAGAGTCATTACAATAAAGGAATTTTCCAAAGTCTTTCAGATAGCTATCAGCATAATCTGTTTGGTAAAAAGTCCTAATTTTGACAGTGCATTTAATCCTCTTAAACGCAAGTCCTATGGCTGCGTTCAGAACAAGTCTACAGATGTGTTCCAAGACCTAATGCTGCGTTCAGTCCTCCTGAACGCAAGTCCTATGGCTGCGTTCAGAACAAGTCTACAGATGCGTTCCAAGACCTAATGCTGCGTTCAGTCCTCCTGAACGCAAGTCCTATGGCTGCGTTCAGAACAAGTCTACAGATGCGTTCCAAGACCTAATGTTGCGTTCAGTCCTCCTGAACGCAAGTCTCATTGCTACGTTCAAAACAAGTCTACAGCTACATTTCAAATCCCACAACTGCAGGATCTAACACTGCGTTCTCACCAACGAACGCACCACACGATCATTTCAACCTTCAGAAGATACTCTACACACTTGAAGGCATCAAGCTTTTCCTCAAGACCAGACTTAAGACTACAACCCAAGTCCTGGAGTTGCGTTCGAACCTGTTCAAATACAAACACAAAGCCAGACATCCTCGGTAAACTTGCGTTCAAATTGTTTAAACACAAGGGAATAATTTTTAGAAATTCATAAAAGAGACTATATCATTTCAAGAGATGGTCACAGTTCATCACAGGCAAAAGTAATAACTGTTACGAGAATACCAAAAGTTATTACAGACTAAAAAGTTATTTAATATAAAAAGGGGGTTCTTTAAGGGAAAAGGAAGCAAGACGGGCTTTAGCCTGGGCTATACGTGCAGCATGCTTAGCTCGGACCTCTGCTTCAGCCCTCCCCTTCAATTCTTCAGCAGTGACAGCAGCAGCGCCAGCTTCTGATCGCAAAGCCTGAAGAGCCTCCTCTATCTCAGGCTTCAAGTCAGCTCTCCGCAGTTCCTCCAAGGTCTCCACAGTACATCTGAATAAGTAGACCTTCTTGGTGCAGTGACCAGTCCAGCCGCGGTTGAGACGTTTAAGTGACTCAATCACATCAAAGAATGAATCCAGAAAACCTGAAAATAGGGCCCATCCTTGCTCAGAGATGTGATATGCCTGCTTCACCATATTCTCCAGGAGGTCCGTAAGGTACTGCACACTCTCGAAGTCTGGAGTAACTACTTTACCAAGGGGAGCCATATCAAGGGGTGTAATCAGAGGGGCGTCCTCTTGGATCACTCCCTCTCCTTCATCGTCAGAAATAACGATGGGTTCAGCAGCAGAAGCCCCACCTGGCAACAAATCAATCAGAAATTCAGTAAGTCCCCAAGCAACTGAATTCGAACGCAAGAGATTAAACTTGCGTCAGAATCTCAGAACGCAGCAGTTCAGACCTGCGTCACAATCAATTTGAACGCAAGGAATCCAGACTTGCGTTAGACTTCTTCTTGATTAAAGGATCAACCCTTTGTTTTATCATCAAACACAAAAGTTCTGTTTAAAATCAAAACAGTTCTTATCAATAAACACGGAGATTTCTCCGTGTGACCAACAGTAAGGGTTTAGCTCTTCTTTGCAATAATGGACATAAGAAAATCTTTCATGATCCAAAATCAAGAAGATGAACAGTTTTTAACAAGAAACATACAAGTTCTTTGCAAGATCAGAGAGACGAACCTTGTTCGTCATCATCAACCAAAGCCCAGTCAGGGAATTTCAAGAGCACTTATCAAAAAGGAATGCTTAAACGTAGAAGAAAACGAGGATTACCTCGATGACCAGATGCTGGAGGCGTCGACGACGGTCCAGAGGCAGACCCAGAAGCACCCTCCGACGGCGGGAGAATGTCCGCCATCTGTTCGTAGGATCTTTTGGGAGCCATGGCCAGAGAACGAAATCAAATCGTGGAGGAATTAACGAGAAGAAACTCGTTTCTGAGTTCAAGAAGGGAGTTTAAACGTTAAGGCCCTTGATGTGACCAATCAGCCCTATTTATAAAGAATTAATAATGAGAGGGCAGAGTTCCAAGACTCCCGCCCCAATATGGTCTCTTCGTCATCATAGCCGCTTGGGCTTCTGACAAGACGCGAGATAAGATCCTGCGTCCATAAGATAAAAGAACCAGACTCAAACGCAGCAAGCTGGAGCTGCGTTCTTCTAAAAATACGCAGTCCCATCCAAAGATATGAACGCAGGGGGTACCCCCAGTTCTAGAATTTGGATTCTTGGAAAATGTGCTGCTAAAGTTTAAAACTCTTGCACATTTTTGACTAAATCTTTTCAATACCAACCTTAAACTCATCAAGGGTTTTATTGCTATAGAGTTTAAACCCCATCTTCCTCAAAGTTGCTCCGATCGCAACACTTCTAACTTATCGACTCTCA
>BQKN01060747.1:0-18377 GCA_022839385.1 Asparagus kiusianus | reverse complement strand
GATATATGAATTCTGAGAATATAGAGCTCTTTGACCAGTTTCAAGTTTAAGAATACGTGCACTTAAAGTGTTGTATTATACGTCTGAAAAACATGAGGGTTCTGTAGGAAATGGTGGTGGTTGACTAGAAAAAGCTCCTGCTTGAGTTGAAAATTGTGGAATATCTTGTGGAATTTCTTCTTGATGAGGTTCATTTTGAGGATTTTGTTCTTGAATTTCAAAATTTGCCAACTTCATCCTAGTTAGAGCATTGGAATCAAAGAATTCAATGGAACGAACAACAGAATTTTCAGATTGGAGATCCACATGAAATTTGTCAAAGATTTTTGTTAAAAACGCACCATAAGGAAGAAATCCTCTTGGAATTGTCAGAAGATTATCAAAGTAAACTTCAGCCTAATTAACTTGAATATTTCCCATTATAGCATATAGAGCTTTTGCTAAATCTAGGGAAATGAAATAAAAACTTCCAGTTTTTAGAAATAAGTTATAAGCTAGGATTCGAGCAATGAACCTAGGAATTGAACGAAGTTTGTTTGAGTTATTTAAAGGTTTGCCATATCCAGGAAGAAAATATATGATTAGATAAATGATCTGAATCATTCATCCTAACTGATCTAAGAGAAACTCCTTGATAAGGAATATTGAAGATTTTTTCAATTGACTTTGTAGTTAAGTCAATCTCTATTCCTTTAACAAGAGTCTTAAGTTTTTCAGAACCACCAATAGTTCCCACACATTCTATATTAGTATAGAACAATTGCACGAGAAATGGATATGTGGGTTTTCTATTTTTAGCAGAGAATAATTCAAGCAATCCCACATTTTTAAAATATGAACCAAAGTTCCAGGGAATAAAATCATCAAATTTCACAAATCGTCCTGGAAGAACTTTAAAAGTTGATATTTTGTTAAATTCTTCTAATAAATCAGGACTTTTTAAATAAATGATGATTTCATCGTTGACAGAAGTATGGGTTTGCTTAGTTTTCTTAGATCTAGACATGATGAAACATATAAATAACCAAAGATTCAAAGATCAAGTTTAGAAATATACCCCAAACTGTTGAAACCCTAGATTAGTCGACTATAGCTTGGATTAGTCGACTACTGATCTTGACTGCTTGACAGATATGAGAGAAAATTGAAGAACTTGATGAATAATTTTAGAAGATTGAAGATGCCCTAACCTGGAATCGACAGATCTGAAGGGAGGAAGAAGATAATCGGTTTTTAGATAGGTTAGTGGGTAGTTTTTAGATTTTTATTTTATCTTTTAAAATAATTTACAATGTATGGTTCAGATTTGATAGTGAATTAAATGTAGGGTTAAGATTTGATCTTAGATATGTGGCTAGGATTGATAGAGTTAAAAATCTATGGTTGAGATGAGTTTTACTTAACTAAAACGGGTATTGGGTATTGGATTTTGGGTTTGAATTTAAATAAAAATCCAATAAGCTTAAAAAACTGTAAAACTGTGAGTTCGGAAACAGTAGTCGACTCATAGTAAAAGTAGTCGACTAAACTGTAATCGACAGGGAGATAATTTTTAGATTATGACTCAGAGTAGTCGACTATAAATGAAATTAGTCGACTACACTGTAAACAACAGAAAGTTAAATTTAAGATTTTAACTTGGAGTAGTTGACTATAGAAGCAAGTAGTCGACTACACTGTAATTCACAGAAAAATTTATATGTAAGACTTGTGCATGTAGTCGACTATTAGTCAAATTAGTCGACTATTAAGGGTATGAATGTATATGTGTTTAAAAAAATTAATTTAAATCTTCAATTGAACATATACCTAATTCCCTTCTTAAATTAACATAAATTTCTTCTTTTAAGGGTTTTGTTAATATATCTGCTATTTGTTTATCTGTAGGTATAAATTCTAATTAAATATCACCTTTAAGAACATGATCACGTAAAAAATGATGTCTAATATCAATGTGTTTTGTACGTGAATGTTGAATAGGATTTTTAGATAAATAAATTGTACTAGAATTGTCACACATAATGGATGATATGTGATAATTTATACCATAATCAGATAATGTTTGTTTCATCCATAAAATTTGAGCACATGCAAGACTTGCAGTAATATATTCAGCTTCTGTTGTTGATAATGATACCGAATTTTGTATTTTTACTAAACCAAGATACAAGTGAATGTCCTAAGAAATGATGTGTTCCACTTGTACTTTTTCTATCGGATTTACATCCGGCAAAATCAGCATCACTATATGAAATTAAATCAAATGAACTATGTTTCGGATAAAATATACCATAATTTGTAGTATCTTTAATATATCTAAAAATTCTTTTCACTGCTTTAAGATGTGATTCTTTAGGATTAGATTGAAATCTAGCACATAAACATACACTAAACATAATATCAAGTCTACTTGCAGTAATATAAAGAAGTGATCCAATCATACCTCGATATAGCTTTTGATCAACATTCTTACCATTTTCATCTTTGTCAAGTGATGTAGTGGTACTCATTGGTGTTGGTTTGCTTGTTGTATTTTCCATTCTGAAATGTTTGAGTAAATCTTTTGCATACTTTCTTTGATTGATTAATATTCCTTCTTTCAATTGTTTGATTTGTAGTCCAAGGAAGAAATTTAGTTCACCCATGTAAGACCCTGTTGACTTTGATGATTCATATATGTGAATATTAGTGAGACATAATATTTAATATATAATAAATATCTTCATAGCATGGTTGTGCATAAAACTAGTATTTTGAGCTTATCAGGATGTGTATATGCTCCAGGTATGAGGTTGAGTTGCAAATTTGCAAATCATGTGCAAAAGAAATCGAACTATGCAATTTCCAGCTCATGAGTCGACCCATAACTCTTCATGAGTCGACTCATCAGGTTAAGTCGACCCATGACTGTCATGAGTCGACTCATGATATCGAGTCCTGTTGTCTTTTAGCTTCTGCTGAGTCGACTCACAAATTATGAGTCGACCCATGACCCATGAGTCGACTCATAATAAGTCATGAGTCGACTCATCGTGTTTTTCTGGCCTCTTTCAGTTCGGGTTTGTGGGTTTCGGGTTGGGTTTATCCACTCATATATATGCTCTTCTACCCGAGAACACCTCATTTTCATCAGTTCTCCCCATAAACCCTAGCCTCTCCCTTTTCTCTCTCAAACCCTAGGTATTCTTGGTGATTTTGGGGGCGTTTCAAGGGGGATTTCAGCGTTTCCTTTGGATTTCAGCGAAGGGGGATCGATCTTCATCACATCTGAGGCGAGTAACATCTCGCCCAATCTCTCTCCCATGCTTTTATGAATTTATAAATGTTTTTCATGAGTTTTATTGAGCCTAAGACATATTTTCAAGTATAAAACGATGTTCTTGTTAGTGTAAATGCTAAAGATTGTGTATTTCGGATTTTAAACTCCCACCAACAAGTTTTTGATAAAAACCAGATCTGGGAATTTATTTAAAGAAATGAAAATATGAGGTTTTATTTTGATTAAATGCTCTCTTTCATGTTTAGGGGTTAAATGTTAGATTTAACATGCAAGTATTCGTTTCTCATGTTATGTATGAACTTTTCACTGCCTCATGGTTTAACAATGATAGTTAGTGAGTCGTAGATCAGTATAATGGAAGTATGGATCGAGATGAACGTTTTGCACTTGTGAGATATGCAGATTTCAGCCCGTGAGTCGACTCACGACTCATCATAAGTCGACTCATCAGGCTGAGTCGACTCATGACTGTCATGAGTCGACTCACGAAGTGTTGTGGCGTTTCCTTTTTGCTTCTGTTGAGTCAACTCGTCAGTATACAAGTCGACCCATAAGTCATGAGTCGACTCATAATTAATCATGAGTCGACTCACAAAGTCGTTTCCTGTTGCCATTTACCTTCTGCTGAGTCGACTCGTATTGGTCACGAGTCGACCCATGAGGCATGAGTCGACTCATAAATAAGCATGAGTCGACTCATCAGAGTTTCTCCTGTTTTCTTTGTTCTTTCTATTTAATCACCTACTATGTGCAAACATATAGACTGAATTCATATGTTATTTATGTAAGATGACTTTTCCTGATACAAAGTTTAGATTTGCACAGCAAGGCATGTATAAGAGTAGAATGAACACTCCATTACTAGTGGTACTTCATGGTTCATGTACAGTCCTCGTGTTGGACTATAAGCGACTAAAGTCCTCGTGTTGGACTATAAGCGACTAAAGTCCATGCGTTGGACATTGGTTATATTCAGTCCATGCGTTGGACATTGATTATATTTAGTCCATGCGTTGGACAGTGGTTATATTCAGTCCATGCGTTGGACATTGATTATATTTAGTCCATGCGTTGGACATTGGTTATATTCAGTCCATGCGTTGGACATTGGTTAGATTTAGTCCATGCGTTGGACATCGGTTATATTCAGTCCATGTGTTGGACACTCGTTACTTGCAGTCCATGAGTTGGACGTTCACTTCATGCAGTCTATGTTTTGGACACTTAATCGTTTTCGGACATAACACTCATGTGAGTTTGACGTGACACTTGCGGTAGCCTTGTCATGATTTCACTTATCGGTAGAGATGGGTTTGTATTCGTTTCCTTTATTGTTTCTTGTATTAGATCTCGGGTTTAGTATTTAGGGATTTACAATTTGAGATACAAGGTATATACATGAGGGTTTCCTTGTTTGGATTATTTCGCTCGACGTACCTATGCTTGTGTTGTAATTTCCTAAGTACCAAAACCTATTTGCTATTAGAATAATGATTTTATACTATTATGTAATAACTGTACTTTCTGTATACAACGAGCCCTTTCCCTGGGGGTTGGTTGTGATGTTGCTCGCTAGCGCTTTGACGCTCGTTGTCCCTCCCCTTTCAGGTAACGAGCCAGAAGCCCGGAGAGTCGCAGGTTGATGGCGATGCACTTTTGCTTCAGCTGTCTATTTAGATATATTTTATTTATGGAGCTCCACTATAGACTTTGTTTAGACATTTGAGGACTTTATTCTAGATGTTGTAAAGGCTGTGTGCCTTATTTCCCTTACTCAGACTTATTGTATTTGAAATTTGTTAAGAACTTCAGTCTACTCATGTCAGACATTGACTTTGTATTCCTGTATGTTGGATGATGAAGTATTATTGTGATCTCTTTCATTTCATCAGTATCTCTTGTATTATCTTTTACTTGCTTTTGCACCTATACCTGTTGTCGACTCTACTAGAGAGATATTAATTATGATGGTGAAACATGTTATTGCACGATGTGGTGCATAGCAGGTTTGACATCCTTGGTTTCACCTAGGACTGCAGCCTTGTGTGAACCCTAGGGCGTCACAGTTGGTATCAGAGCACTAGTTCCAGTATCCTTAGGATCATCCTGTGTCGAGTCGTGGAGCTAGGATAAAGTTTCTTAGGATTCATGTATAGAGTCCGTAAGGATTTCCTAGTATGAGTGAGGACGATATATGCGTATATCTCAAAATTTTGAGAAATTTTTTTTTATAACAACTATTTTTGTATAAGTTTAAAGTATTTGTGTGAATACTATACGTTGTGAAAATCGTATGGTGATACGTTACGCATATATATATACATATATATTTTGACTCATGAACTTTATTTTCTTATGATCAGAGAGATGGCAGGACGTAGGAGACCTCGCACTCGAAGGGCCGCTCAGGCTGACCCGCAGCAAACTTCACCCGAGCCACATCAGACGCTACCTGAGCCACAGCAGGCTCCCCAGTATCTGATAGATCTTATGGCTCCCTTAGTTGCTAGGGTAGCAGCAATCGAGGAGCTTGTGGCGAATCATATTGCACCACCATCAGTAGCTGGAACCGTCATTTCTCAAAATAATGGGACGGCTAAGTTTCAGACGAACAAGGAAGGGCACACCGGAGACAAGGATAAGAATAAGAGACCTTGGTTTGGACCTCAGCAGCAGCAGGGCCCTCATAAGAAGGGATCCCAACAGAATCAAAGAACTCGCCAGCAGCGTAAGTTTCGGGGAGTTTGCTATAACTGCCGAAAGGCTGGACACCAGGCATTTGAGTGTAGCAGTACACCAACAAGAGATCAGAAGAGAAATGGCCCAAATCAGCAGCAATAGAAGACCGAGGGGTAGGATCTAGCAGTTCAGGAGGTTCCCCAAGGACAGATTGTCCCATATTCTCCAACACCAGTAGCAAATCAGTTGTGGAGGGTACGTCCCTCATAAATCCTTTTCCTTGCCCGTATTCTTTTCGATTCGGGGGCTTTATGTTCTTTCATTTCGTATGCTTTTATGACTAGAGTCCGAATCGTAGCTTAGCCCCTAGACATTCCATTATCGGTTTTCCATCCCTTTAGTTGGGGTACCGCTTCTGGAGAGCGTTTGTATGATGTGTATTATTAGTCTAGGTGAGTCGGAGTTTGTTATAGATTTGATAGTGTTGCATGTGTCCGAGTTTAATGTTATCCTTGTCATGGATTGGTTGTCATCTTGCCATATTAGTTCTGACTATCTTCACGAAGATAGCTAGATTGCGAGCATCCAATGGGTCCGAGATGATTGTGGCCACTTCTCAGGGCAATCGCTTTGCGGAGTCACTCCTGGCGTTCATCGATGAGGAGATGTGACGGGATCAGAGTTCTGATTTGTTGGAGACTAGAGTTGTCTCAGATTATCAGGATGTCTTTCAGGACATACCTGGGTTACCTCCTGTGTGAGAGGTTGAGATCTTCATTGAGTTGCAGCCGGGCACAACCCCGATATCCCGCGCACCCTATCGCATGACACTAGCTGAGATGAGAGAGCTTCAGACCCAATTGGACGAGCTGTTAGCTTAGAATTTTATTCGTTGGAGTCTTTCTCCTTGGAGAGCGCCGGTCCTCTTCGTGAAGAAGGAGGACGACAGTATAAGATTGTGTATAGATTACCGGGAATTAAACAAGATCACTATCCAGAATAGGTACCCATCACCTAGGATTGATGACTTGTTCGACTAGTTGCAGAGAGCGTAGTATTTTCCGAAGTTTGATCTTCATTCTGGTTATCATAGTAGCGGGTTCGGGAGATGGATTTTCCCAAAGCCGTTTTTCATGGTTCGATATGAACCTTTCGAGTTTCTAGTCATGCCATTTGGGTTGGCTAATGCTCCCATGGTATTCATGGATTTGATGAACGGGTTTTTTCGTCCCTTCTTAGACCTGTTTGTAATTTTCTTTATCAATGATATTCTCATTCATTCGAGATCGGAGGCAGAACACAAGCAGCATCTACGGTTAGCTTTGAGGACTCTACAGGAACATCAGTTTTATGCTAAATTCCGTAAGTGCGAGTTTTGGCTTTCAGAAGTTAGATTTTTTCGGCCACGTTACCAGCAGAGAGGGTATAGCAGTGGATCCAGCTAAGGTTACAATTGTTCTTGATTTGGAAACGCCGAAGACGGTGACAGAGATTCGAAGCTTCTTAAGTTAGCCGGTTATTACAGGAAGTTCATCCTAGACTTCTTGAAGATTTTGGCACCGCATACACGCCATACGAAGAAGGGTGTATAGTTCATTTGGAACACAGAATACCAGAAGGCCTTTGATACTTTAAAAGCTAAGTTGGCTACAGCGCCAGTTTGACTTCAGATGCATCATTGGCAGGATTGGGAGGCATCTTGATGCAGACTCAGAGTGTAGAACATATATCTCATGACAATTTAGGGTGCACGAGCCGAACTATCCCACTCATGATTTGGTGTTAGCAGTAGTGGTATTTGCACTGAAGTCACGAGACACTACTTATATGGAGTGCAATTTGAGTTGTTCATCAACCACCAGAGTTTGAAGTATCTTTTCTCCCAGAAGGAACTCAACCAGAGACATCGACGGTGGATTGAGTTTATTGAAGACTATGAATTTTAAGATGTACAAGGACTTAAAGAGACACTTTTGGTAGAGTGATAGGCATAGGAAGATTTCAGAGTGTATAGCTAAGTGTCTTACCTGTCAATAAGTGAAGGTGGAACTTTAGAGACCGGTAGGAACACTTTGATCTTTTCCCATTTCAAAATAGGAGTGGGCGGACCTTTTTATGAACCTTATTGTAGGGTTACCGAAGTCAAAGAAAGAAAGAAAATGATTCTGTTTGGATGATAATGGATAGACTAATGAAGTCAGTATATTTCATTCCAGTAAGGACTAACCATACCACTAAGACGTATGAAAGGATACTCATTCAAAAGACTATTCAACTTCATGGAGTTCCAGATACGATAGCGTCAGATTGAGATTTCAGTGTTCACTTTGCATTCTTGGAAGGGTTTACTGGTTTTCTTTTGAGTAACAGATTTATCTTTCTATAATGTATTTTATCCACCGACAGATGGTCAAACGGAAAGAGTAAATTAGATATTGGAAGAACAGGTTGCGGAATTGTGCAGTTGACTTTCAAGGTAGCTGGGAGGATTATATTCCACTGATAAAGTTCGTCTAGGACATCCATTATCTAACGACAATCGGTGTGACCTTGAATGAAGTAACGAGCGGGAGTCATTGCAGATCGCCTATATATCGGGTAAGGCCGGGGAAATGTTTAATACTTAGACTAGAGCTAATGAGGCAGATTGCTGAGAAAGTAACATTTGATCAGAGAACAGATTCTAGCTGCTCAGAGTCAGCAAAAGAGCTATGCAGATAAGAGATGAGGACATTTGGAGTTTCAGATTTGAAGAGTTAGTAGTGCTGAAAGTATCATCTATGAAAGACGTTCAGCGAATTCGGGAGGCGAGAGAAGCTTGAGCTGGGATATATTGGACCAGTCTGGATTTTGGAGCTTATTGGGGTTGTTTCATATGGACTAGATGTTCCAGCATCGATGTCTAGTGTACAGAGTATTCCATGTTTCAATGTTCAAGAAGCAATTACATGATGGAGAGTAGCAGTAAGTGATGATCGCATTAGAGATTTGACTTCTATTAGGATTCCAGGGTCTATACTTGTAGAGAAGACAAAAGACTCAGAAACAAGGTGATCCCATTGGTGAAAGTTCAATGGAACCGAAGTGGAATTGAGGAAGCTTCTTGGGAGCGCGAGGAGGACGTGCGACGCGACTACCCACACTTGTTCGAGCATGTAATTTAATTAAATTTATTATAATGTGAATTCTTATTGTGTATTATATATATATATCCCGATATTTATACTTAACACTAAAATGAGGATAATACCACTTATCTCCTAAGTACTTGGAACATATGGTATATATATGAGGGGTTCCTTGTTTGGATTTTTCACTCGATGTACTTGTTCCATTTGGTTAGGAGTTAAGTGGGAGTATTTACATTTTAGATGGTTAAGTGTAGACATCGAAGATGATTTTCGGGAGCGCAAATACGTATGCCGCGCGCGACTTCCTACACCTATTGAGGAAGTGGATTGATTTATATGTATGATTATGTGTGTGATTTTATGTGTGGTTAAATTTAGATTTAGCACTAGAATGATTATATTTCCGCCTAATTCATAATCTTATGGAACACATGGTATATATATGGGGGGTTCCTTGTTTGGATTTTTCACCCGATGTACTAGTTCCATTCGATTAAGGGTTGAGTGGGAATATAATCATCCTAGACTGTTAATTATAAATATTCCTATAATTTATCGTGTTTTCTCAAGTATTTTGAGATGTGTATGTGTACGGGTTGGATTAGACCCTTGTCGTGCTTTTCAAGTATCATTATGAGTTAGATATGATTTCGGAATTTCGAGGACGAAATTCTTCTAAGGGGGAAGAATGTAAGACCCCGTTGACTTTGATGATTCATATATGTGAATATTAGTGAGACATAATATTTAATATATAATAAATATCTTCATAGCATGGTTGTGCATAAAACTAGTATTTTGAGCTTATCAGGATGTGTATATGCTCCAGGTATGAGGTTGAGTTGCAAATTTGCAAATCATGTGCAAAAGAAATCGAAGTATGCAATTTCCAGCTCATGAGTCGACCCATAACTCTTCATTAGTCGACTCATCAGGTTGAGTCGACCCATGACTGTCATGAGTCGACTCATGATATCGAGTCTTGTTGTCTTTTAGCTTCTGCTGAGTCGACTCACAAATTATGAGTCGACCCATGACCCATGAGTCGACTCATAATAAGTCATGAGTCGACTCATCATGTTTTTCTGGCCTCTTTTAATTTGGGTTTGTGGGTTTCGGGTCGGGTTTATCCACTCATATATATGCTCTTCTACCCGAGAACACCTCATTTTCATCAGTTCTCCCCAGAAACCCTAGCCTCTCCCTCTTCTCTCTCAAACCCTAGGTATTCTTGGTGATTTTGGGGGCGTTTCAAGGAGGATTTCAGCGTTTCCTTTGGATTTCAGTGAAGGGGGATCGATCTTCATCACATCTGAGGTGAGTAACATCTCGCCCAATCTCTCTCCCATGCTTTTATGAATTTATAAACATTTTTCATGAGTTTTATTGAGCCTAAGACATATTTTCAAGTATAAAACGACGTTCTTGTTAGTGTAAATGCTAAAGATTGTGTATTTCGGATTTTAAACTCCCACCAACAAGTTTTTGATAAAAACCAGATCTGGGAATTTATTTAAAGAAATGAAAATATGAGGTTTTATTTTGATTAAATGCTCTCTTTCATGTTTAGGGGTTAAATGTTAGATTTAACATGCAAGTATTCGTTTCTCATGTTATGTATGAACTTTTCACTGCCTCATGGTTTAACAATGATAGTTAGTGAGTCGTAGATCAGTATAATGGAAGTATGGATCGAGATGAACGTTTTGCACTTGTGAGATATGCAGATTTCAGCCCGTGAGTCGACTCACGACTCATCATAAGTCGACTCATCAGGCTGAGTCGACTCATGACTGTCATGAGTCGACTCACGAAGTGTTGTGGCGTTTCCTTTTTGCTTCTGTTGAGTCGACTCGTCAGTATACAAGTCGACCCATAAGTCATGAGTCGACTTATAATTAATCATGAGTCGACTCACAAAGTCGTTTCCTGTTGCCATTTACCTTCTACTGAGTCGACTCGTATTGGTCACGAGTCGACCCATGAGGCATGAGTCGACTCATAAATAAGCATGAGTCGACTCATCAGAGTTTCTCCTGTTTTCTTCGTTCTTTCTATTTAATCACCTACTGTGTGCAAACATATAGACTGAATTCATATGTTATTTATGTAAGATGACTTTTCCTGATACAAAGTTTAGATTTGCACAGCAAGGCATGTATAAGAGTAGAATGAACACTCCATTACTAGTGGTACTTCATGGTTCATGTACAGTCCTCGTGTTGGACTATAAGCGACTAAAGTCCTCGTGTTGGACTATAAGCGACTAAAGTCCATGCGTTGGACATTGGTTATATTCAGTCCATGCGTTGGACATTGATTATATTTAGTCCATGCGTTGGACATTGGTTATATTCAGTCCATGCGTTAGACATTGATTATATTTAGTCCATGCGTTGGACATTGGTTATATTCAGTCCATGCGTTGGACATTGGTTTGATTTAGTCCATGCGTTGGACATCGGTTATATTCAGTCCATGTGTTGGACACTCGTTACTTGCAGTCCATGAGTTGGACGTTCACTTCATGCAGTCTATGTTTTGGACACTTAATCGTTTTCGGACATAACACTCCTGTGAGTTTGACGTGACACTTGCGGTAGCCTTGTCATGATTTCACTTATCGGTAGAGATGGGTTTGTATTCGTTTCCTTTATTTTTTCTTGTATTAGATCTCGGGTTTAGTATTTAGGGATTTACAATTTGAGATATAAGGTATATACATGAGGGTTTCCTTATTTGGATTATTTCGCTCGACGTACCTATGCTTGTGTTGTAATTTCCTAAGTACCAAAACCTATTTGCTATTAGAATAATGATTTTATACTATTATGTAATAACTGTACTTTCTGTATACAACGAGCCCTTTCCCTGGGGGTTGGTTGTGATGTTGCTCGCTAGCGCTTTGACGCTCGTTGTCCCTCCCCTTTCAGGTAACGAGCCAGAAGCCCGGAGAGTCGCAGGTTGATGGCGATGCACTTTTGCTTCAGCTGTCTATTTAGATATATTTTATTTATGGAGCTCCACTATAGACTTTGTTTAGACATTTGAGGACTTTATTCTAGATGTTGTAAAGGCTGTGTGCCTTATTTCCCTTACTCAGACTTATTGTATTTGAAATTTGTTAAGAACTTCAGTCTACTCATGTCAGACATTGACTTTGTATTCCTGTATGTTGGATGATGAAGTATTATTGTGATCTCTTTTATTTCATCAGTATCTCTTGTATTATCTTTTACTTGCTTTTGCACCTATACCTGTTATCGACTCTACTAGAGAGATATTAATTGTGATGGTGAAACATGTTATTGCACGGTGTGGTGCATGACAGGTTTGACATCCTTGGTTTCACCTGGGACTGTAGCCTTGTGTGAACCCTGGGACGTCACAACCCATGTGACTCATTTCAAATTCATCCTGCATAGTCTTAGCAAATTCTTGACAAAGATTGTTGTTAGTAGAACCAAAAATAATATCATCTACATATATTTGAATTAGTAAAATATCTTTATTTATTTTCTTAATAAATAATGTTGAATCAACTTTTCCAATTTCAAAACCTGAA
The DNA here is from genome assembly GCA_022839385.1 of Asparagus kiusianus. NCBI lineage: Eukaryota > Viridiplantae > Streptophyta > Magnoliopsida > Asparagales > Asparagaceae > Asparagus > Asparagus kiusianus. The sequence goes on along the minus strand of BQKN01060747.1, from coordinate 5,722 downwards.
GTTAAAAGAAACTTCTTTAATCTATCATACCAAGCACGAGGTGCTTGTTTAAGACCATATAAAGCTTTCTTAAGTTTAAAAACAGGATTTGGAAAACTTTCATGTTCAAAACCTGGAGGTTGTTCTACAAAAACTTCTTCTTTTATAAAACCATTTAGAAAAGCACTTTTAACATCCATTTGAAATAATTTAAAATTCATAAAACATGCAAATGCAAGTAAAATTCTAATTGATTCTAATCGAGCAACAGGTGCATAAGTTTCATCATAATCAATTCATTCTTCTTGATTATAACCTTGAGCAACTAATCTAACTTTGTTTCTAACAACTTGACCAAATTCATCTAATTTGTTTCTAAAAATCCATTTTGTTCCAATAATGGATTTATTTTTAGGTCTAGGTATAAGATCCCAAACATTATTTCTAGTAAATTGATTAAGTTCATCTTGCATAGCAATTATCCATGAATCATCAAGAAGTGCTTCTTTTATATTTTTAGGTTCAATAGTTGAAATAAAAGCAGTATGAGCAATCAAATTAAAATGAGATTTAGTAGTTACTTTATCAGAAATATTTCTAATGACAAAATCATGTGGATGATTTTTAACTTCTATAAAATCTTTAGGTAAATCATTTTGTAAATTATCATCTTTTGTAATGTCTACCATTGGAGTATCATGAAAAGCATCAATTATATCATCATCATTATTTAATATAATAGGTGATTTTGAAAAATTTTCATCAAAAGAAGCATGTAAAGATTCTTCAATAACTAGTGTTCTTTTGTTATATATTCTATATGCTTTACTGTGATTAGAATATCCAACAAAAATTCCTTCATCAGATTTAGAATCAAATTTATCTAAGTTATCCTTTGTGTTTAAAATAAAACATTTACAACCAAAAACTTTAAAGTAAGATACTTTAGGAATCTTGTTATAAAACAATTCATAAGATGTTTTCTTTAAAATAGGTCTTAATAAAACTCTATTTAATACATAACAAGCTGTTGATACAGCTTCTGCCAAAAAATATTTTGGTAAATTACTATCACACAACATGGTTCTAGCATATTCTTGTAAAGTTCTATTTTTTCTTTCTACAACTTTATTTTGTGGAGTAGCACGAGGAAAAGAAAAAGTATGTGATATACTATGTTTGTCACAAAAATTTGCAAATAATTCATTTTCAAATTCACCTCCATGATCACTACGTATAGAGATAATAGAAGTAGATTTTTGATTTTGAATTCTTTTGCAAAATATAGAAAACTCATTAAAAGCATTATTTTTATGTTTAAGAAAAATCACCCATGTGAATCTAGAATAATCATCAACAAGAACAAATGCATATCTACTTCCATTTAAAGATGCTACTCTAGATGGACCAAAAAGATCTATATGAATTAATTCTAATGGTCTATTTGTAGATATTATATTTTTAGATTTGAAAGAAGATTTGTGCATTTTTCCTTGTTGACATGCATCACAAAAAATATTTTTAAAAGACATCTTAGGTAAACCATTTACTAAATCATTTTTAAAAATCTTAGACATGTGTTTAAAGTTAACATGTCTAAAACGTTTATGCCATAAAATAGAATCATTAGATGATACAATAAGACAATGTTCATTTGAAATATTTTTTATAGATAAAACATTTATGTTATTCTTTCTATGGCCTTTAAAAATAATAGTTATTAAATCATTATCATAAATTAAGCATGATTCTTTTTCAAAAACAAATTTAAAACCTTTACCACAAAGTTGACTAATACTAAGTAAATTATGTTTAAGACCATCAACTAATAAAACATTATCAATGATAGGTTTGTTTGGATTACCGACAGATCCAATACCGATGACTTTTCCTTTGTTGTTATCTCCAAAAGTAACGGTACCACCATCCTTGTTTTGAAAAGATGACAACAATTGTATGTTTCCAGTCATATGTTTGGAGCAACCACTATTCAAAATCCACCTATCTTTCTTGGGTACCTGAAATAATAAACATTTATATTTTGGTATCCATACTATGTTGGGTCCTTTAAATTAGTCTTTAGGAAACCAAACCCATGAAGAGTTTGATTTGCCTAAATAGTTAGGTGATAAACAAATATTTTTAATAAAATCAGAAATATAAAAATTATTATGTAAAGAAGATAATTCTTTTGGAACCAAAATAGAAAAGAATTTTGATTTTTTTATACAAATTTTTAGTTTTATATTCATACAAATCATAAGAAGGTTTTACAAAAATGGTTTTCTTTGATTTATTTTTATTAATTTGAAAACCTAATCCTTTTGTCTTTTGTGATTCTCTTTAAAAAGAAAGAATATTATTAAAATTTTCTTTACCTTTATTAAACTTGCTTACATTTAAACATATATCCTCATATCTTGATTTAAAAGAAGAAATATCTTTATCTAAATTATTAATGCGAATATTTAAATCATTACATTCTAATTTTAAATAATTATTCTCATTAGATAAACATTCATTTTCTTTAATCAAAGAATAATTTTCTTCTTTCAATTCAATTATTTGAGAATTATAAAAAGTAGAGGAATTTAAATCAGAAATTTCTTCAAGTAATCTTTTATTTTCACCTTTAAGGAAATTATGTGATGTCTTTAATCTCACAAAAGTTGTATATAATTCATTGAAAGTATCTAAAAGCTCTTCATTGTCACTTTAAGGAAATTATGTGATGGCTTTAATCTCACAAAAGTTTCATATAATTCATTGAAAGCATCTAAAAGCTCTTCATTGTCACTTACTTCATCTTGAGCCATAAAACACATGTGAGCACTTTCCTTTTCTTCAATTTCTTCATCTGAAGATGATTCATCACTATCATCCCAAGTGACTGCCATTGCTTTCCTTTTCTTGTTATTTTGAATGTTGTTGAAGTTGTTAAAATAACTTTATTTTTGCTTATTCTTTAACATTGGACAATCTTTCTTCATATGACCTGGCTTATTACACTTAAAACAAAGAGGGTTATTTGAAATTAAACTCTTAGATTTTAAATTACCTCGTTTTATAAATTTCTAAAATTTTCGTGCAAACATGCCTATTTCTTCATCATCATCATCATCATCTGAATCTTCTTTATCGGAAATAGTATTGAATGCAAGAACTTTCTTGCTCTTTGTTTCTTCATCATTCTTTCTATCTTTAATTTGAACTTCATATGCCATAAGATTACCAATAAAATTTTCAACCGTAAGAGTTGACAAATCATTGGCTTCTTCAATAGCGGTAACTTTCTTTTCCCATTGTGGAGTAAGTGATTGAAGTATCTTTCTTATCATCTCCACTTGTGTATATGTTTTTCCAAGACCAATGAGAGAATTTGTGATGTCGGTGAATCTTGTGAACATTTCTCCAATAGTCTCATTTTCCTTCATCTTGAACAATTCAAATCTGTGCACAAGAACAGAAATTTTAGATTCTTTAACTTTATTTGTACCTTCATGAGTTACCTCAAGTGTATACCAAATATCATATGCAGATGTGGCCGTTGACACCCTATTGAACTCATTCTTGTCAAGTGCACAGAATAATGCATTCATTGCTTTTGAATCCAAATTTGTATTATTTCTTTGAGAAGCAGTCCATTCTGGAAAAGGAGTTGTTGGCTTCTCATATTTCGTTTCCACGACGTTCCAAAGTTCGTATCCAATTGATTGAAGGTAAATCTTCATTCGGCACTTCCAATAGTTGTAGTTCAATCCATCAAACATTGGTGGACGATTTGTTGAGTGACCTTCTTTGAATTGTGAAGTATTTATCGATGCCATCTTTCACCTTGTTCTGATACCAAATGTAGGATCTGAAATAGATACACTAGAACACTAGAGGGGGGTGAATAGTGTTCTTTTAAAATTTATGCAAAGTAGATTATAAATTACAAAGAAAAATGACAATCTCAGAAATTCACAATCACAAACACAATGATTTATACTGGTTCCACCAATCCGGTGTACATCCAGTCCCGAAGCAAATCCCGCTTGAGAGCTTCCACTATGATTTTGAATAAACTTACAAAATCAAAAGCAAACCTGACCAATTTACAAGTCCCTGCAAATTGTAATACCAATTGACAAACACCTTGCCAATTTACACACCAATCTCTAAACCAAGAGATTAACACCTCTCACAACTTGAGAGAACTTTTGAAGCAACAATTTCAATTCCTATAAACCTTGATTTGTAGTGTAGTGTAGTAGTGGCTTAAGAATGATATTAACTTCTGTAAATTGCCTAAACAATAAGTATTTGAATGATGTTCAGAGGCAATTTTAGAAACTTTTCTTTTTCTCAAAAACTGAATATTTTTCACTTTAAAAATGCACAAAGATCAAAGCTTATAGGTATGTAAGTGTCTGCATTTTTTCTGAACAGATAACCTATTTATAGCCCTTGAAAAGACAATTTTTTAGACTTTAAAAACATTTAAAACGGCTATAAACAGTCATAAATTCAAACTTTGAATTCTGGAAAAACTGTATCTGTAGTCGACTACAATACATATTAGTCGACTACATTGAGTTCAAACAGACTCTATGTATTCAGAAAATTTCTCAGTAGTCGACTATAATGCTTATTAGTCGACTACACTGTATTTTGACAGAAACTGATAAAATAAAATTTGCCTTCAGTAGTCGACTATAATGTTGATTAGTCGAATATACTGTAAAATAATAGAAACTTATATTTCTGTCAAACACATGAGTAGTCGACTATAATCTATATTAGTCGACTATACTGTAAAATGACAGAAACATATATTTAAGTTTTAAACACGAGTAGTCGACTACTATTCTAATTAGTCGACTACTAAGAGTAAAAATTATAAAATAACATGTTTTTATACTCAAGTTTTAACTATAATTCTAATGGTTAACATAGGCGATTTCTATAGTTAACCAACACACTAAGCCTATGTTAGTGTGTTCTAATATTGTGTGTGTGCGTGTGTGTGATCAAGGCTTGTACAATAATTCTAAATAAAGAAAATGTATAATACATTATCTCATATGTTCTTCATTTTCTTCACTTCACAATGCCTTGAAATCAACTTGCACTTTTTCATATTCTGATATTAAAATCTGCATATAAAAGTTAGTGCATTTGTATAACACACATCGTATAATTTGTTATCATCAAAATACTATCATGGAGATATGATATTCAACACTTTGTGCATTTTTATTTCTAGAAAATTTCAGCAGCACCTATCCGTTGTTCTCCAAGTACACTGTGCGGATGTTATTATGTGTATCGAAATCGGTAAGTAAATAGCCCGATCGTATAATAACATACGCTTATTGTACCCAGAGAACAACAAGTATGTGCGACCGAGATTGTTTAGAAATGAAAATGCACAAAGTATACCAAGTTAGATGTATGCACTACTTTATTTCTAACCCGTCCGAACTGGACAGATCCAATAGTTACATTCTAATTCTTTCTTCTTATATTATAAATTAAACGACCCTTTTCAGTATAAAATGAAATTTCATACCCAAAGTGGAATCGTCCATTTATATTATAAGTCTAAATAATTGGTAGTAATTATTGGACAGGGATCAACTGCTAACGTTAACTTGTTATTCACCTAAAATTAATATATAACACATTATTGTGTTATATATCACACTACTAATTTTTTTATAAAAATATACAAATCTTTGATAGATTCACATACTTTAGG
>BQKN01060745.1:0-17763 GCA_022839385.1 Asparagus kiusianus | reverse complement strand
AGCCACCTTAGAGTGGTTCGGTTCGGGCCGAGTTCCCCCAGGTGCGCTGGTTTCGTCGTTTTCCGTTGTTTCCGATTTTTTGTGTCCGTTGTTCGGCTGTTTTGTTGATTTGTTGACTTGATTCCTGATTTGGCAGTAAAACCCAGTCGGTGCTTGAGTTCAAATCCACTTTGTTGGATGACTCGTTGACTCCCGAACCATTGACGTTGTTCACGTGCGGTTCGTTAGCTTCGTAGCCTCTTTAGTTTGTTTCGTCGCTCGAACGTCCGTTGATTTGTCGAATCATCATGCCGAGCTAAGCTAAGGGACCTATAGGCAATTTTACACGCCTACAGATACCCCCTCCAAAATGTTCCAGTCTCATTCTTTTATAGAGGAGTCTGGGATATTTTGGATATGATTGTCCCTTACCCTTTGTAGGTGTAATGGTATCTGGAACGACTTTCGTTCTGTATTCCTTCACTCCTTCAGGCTATTCAGTGCTTTGTCGAATGCTTGTAAAGATTCCGGTGCTGCATTTATTGTCTGACCGTCGTCGGAATTTGAACTTGAAGTCGATTCCCGATTCTTCAATCTTTTAGCTTGTGCTGGTTGGTTTGACGTACAACTAACGTTCGATTGTTGGCGCAGAGTCTTCATTTGCGACGCGTTGTCCGGTGTCGTGTTATTGAGTTATCCTTAAGAATATTTTTAGAAGAATATTCTCCAGGAACTTCTCAATAAAAATAGGGAATAGTTTATACTCGTATACCTTATTGGAGTATTCTTTTAGGTTCGAATAATCTGAACCGGCCCAAAAAATATACTAGAAAGGCATTATTTGGGCTCAAAAATCTTTCCAACCCTTCCAAATATGTGAGAGAGGGATTAAATAGGTAGGGAACTGAACCGTAGGTTGATCTGAAATCATTTCGATGCTTAATTCAACTCCAATTTGAATTCTGGTTCGAATTTGGCTCAAACAGGTTCGAAATTGGCCCAAACTGGTTCAATCTGACTCATTCTGGCTCAATCTGGTCCACTCTGGCTTGGTCAGGTCCAGCCAGGTTCAATCTGGCTCAATCTGACCCATTCGGGCTCATTCTGACTCAGTCTGGTCTAATTTGGGCTTGGTCTGGTCCAGTCTGGTCTGGTCTGGTTCAACCAGATCTGGTTCAAGGCTATAAAAGAGGGATTTTTCTCTCTTTTTCTTTTCTTTTCTTCCTCTTCTCTAGGGCCGGCCCCCCCCCCTTGTCCTCTTTTTGATTTTTCTCTCCCCTCGAGCGTCTTTTCTCCTCGAAACTTTGATAGTTGTCCTAGATCTAGGCTTCCTTTTGATCTTGGACTGAAAAATCTCTCAAAACTTCCATATTTAGAATTTCTCTCAGACCCCTCGAGCGCGTGCTGAGAGTTTCCAAAAAGGTCTCACTTTTGTTGGATCTCGAGCCTTTCTTCAGGTAAATCTTCCACAATTATGATCTTTTTCATGCTCAATTTTAATTTAGGCATTTGTAGGATCATATGTGAGGGTTGAGGGTGTGATTTGACGCCTCGAGCTTCTCTTTCAGTGGGTAGATCTGATAAAAAAGTGATCTTTTTTCTGGATCTGACCTCTTTTAACTTATTTTGCAGCTTGTCATGTCGCGTGCTTCGAGAGGTCGTTCCCCTGCTATGTCGGCTGATGGCGCGCCTCCCTCCTATGCTGGTGAGCTATTTTTGGCAGTATTTGGAAATTTACAAATTAGCCCTTTTTCTCTTAAAAATTTGTAAATTGATCCTTTTTACCCCACGTTGTTCTCCTTAGCGAGGCAATCGGGAAGAGCCTTGATTCTCGTTGGTGAGGATCGACGCTTTTGGCATATTTGGGAATTTTGCAAATTAACCCCTCTTTCTTGAAAATTTGCAAATTGACCCATTTTACCCCACGTTGTTCTCCTTGGCGAGGCAATCGGGAAGAGCCTTGATTCTCGTTGGCGAGGATCGACGCTTCAAAGATATGTTTTGCTTGGTCAAAACCATATCTCAAAATTAAAGGGGGCGATTTGACGCTACATTGCGCTTTATAAGGCAGGGATATGTTGCTGACATACCCTGTGTTGTAATTGCACAATGTGGCCAAATCGTCTCACCCTTTATAAGGCAATGACTCTATCTTAACTATTTGTAAGATGAGTTCAATTTCCTTTTATAATCGGGACTAACCAGTGTTTAACTGTTCACTTTGCAGTGGGATACCCTTCTGGATCATTCTCGTCCCACGCAGTCTGCGGGCGTCGTGGCGAGTATTACTCGATCTCCGACGATCCTTCTCCTATCTCAGCTACTCCTCAGTTTGCTCCGGGCATGTCGACTGAGGTTGCCCAGGTGGTGAGGGAAGGTAATCATCGAACCATTCGTCAGCTGATCACAGATGCGCCTTTTGTGAAGGATGCCAGCTCTACTCAGCCTCTTCGGAAGAGCGACTTCCTGTTTGGTGATTCCGTCGATGACACAGAAGCCGTATTCATTGACGCTGAGCAGTGGCTCCACAAGACCGGCAGTGGCTTCATATACTTGCCGGAGATTCCTCGGCATCGCTCATTGACTGAGCTCAGGCGTCAGGCTGTGACACGGGAGATGTCGTGGCGCTTGACGGAGGATCATGAGAGCGTTCATTGTGGCTATATCACCCATCAGGCAGCTCCTGGCTCGAGCAGGAGTCACATCACCGGATTACATCCCGGAGTGTTGGGACTAGATGCACCGCCACGTAACGAGCTTCTTGCCACTGCTTTGACCTTGAGGAATCGCCTCGCTGCCCTAGGACGGGAGATGCCTGCGACTCGTCACAGGATTTATGGTTGGGTCCACTCTTCGGACAAGTCTTGGTGGAGTCGCATGACGACATACGTTTTGAGCCGATGGGGCGAGGAGTTGTACGCTTGCGGTTTGTATGCAGCCGTTCGTGCCACCATGTATGGCTTGCCTGTCAGTTTGAGACATTTTTGCGCTTTGTTCGAGCTATATAATCCAGACTCGAACACTTTTCTGACCCGGCAGGGGGAGTTGGGCTTGGCTCTTCACGAGATGCACCGGATTTCTGGCTTGCCCATGGGACAGATGTTATACCAGGAGTACTTTCCCTCTAATCGTGAATTGGACCAGTTGAAGGATCGCATGCCTGATCGCTATGAGACTTTATAGGATCTCACTTGTCATTATCACGTTGCCTTGGCACAGTCTGAGCCTTTAGCGAAAAGGACCAAGGCCTCCGTGAGTCTGAAGCAGTTTGCGAACTATTTATTCAAGAACCTGGAGAACAGTTCTGGCGAGGTTATTTGTGAGTTGGCCCCACTTACTCCCTCAGAGGTGAACAGTTTGTTGAAGAAGATTGATGCTCACTCCTACACCACTAGCAGTCCTGAGGGTGGCTTCCCTGCGAAGACCAGATTCAGATCTTTCTTATGGCATGCGACCACCCTGATTCGGCCGATGACTCTTCTTGCCGGTTATCTCGCTATTTGGTTGAAGAAGTGCGTGGTTCCATACCAGTCTGGTGATGCATTGCCTTTAGAGGTGCTCTACCCGGCCGTTCAGCTTGCTTATAAGAAAGAACTTTCACTTCTTCCGGTGATGGTAGCTGACATTCACCAAGGACTTCGACAGCTTTCCAGTGCCTTCACACGGAAGGAGACCGATTTGCCAGGTCAGATTCCCACTCTTAAGGTGGAGCTTCCGTACGCTTATCTGATGGCTTGGTTCGTCCTCCACCGCTCGGATATGATGTCGGTGCCGAACGCCACAGACCACTCTGTTCCCCTGCTACAGTTGCTTGAGAATGGCAGGTGGGAGGGCCGCGGATTTTCTGATGTCAGACAGCAGCTGCAGGTCCACAAGTGTTGGGCATTCTCCACTTGTTTTTCGCAGTTCTCCGGCCGATACGGCGAGTGCTTAATAGATGATGAGAGGCCGAGAGAGTATCGGACTCACTTAGACATTGGCTGCTTCAACTGGTTGGTGAACATCAGGCCTGACTATCTGACTTTTCGGGTGAGGAATCAGTGCTTCATAGAGCCATATCTACCCTGTCGATTCGCTCGCCAGTTTGGCTATGATCAGCTCTACATCGGGAATCCTCGTCAGCAGTTTCGGACTCATAGTGGTTTGATCGACGGTCTCCGTGCATGGTTGTGGACCGTGACTGGCTGTACTGGTGCTAAGTTCAGCCTCCCGAGTATTGATCGGCAGTTGAACCTCACTTTCTTGAGCTGCAAGTGGTTACTAGCAGCTAACAAGACTGTCCCCGTGAAGCCGATTGCAGAGATAGAGGCTGAGAAGGCTTCTCAGATTGATTCCCTTAGGATTCGGGAGAACGCTCGAGCACAGAGGGCGCGGAACAAGACTCGCCGAATTGATGAAGAGGGCCAGAGGACATTCCATTCCACAGACGAGGCTTCAGGCGAGGATCCCGAAGATTATGATGACTCTTCTGAGCGAGGTTTGCGATTCAACTTTTCCTTTTATTTTCCAGAAATATTGAAACTGACTATGGTTTGACGTTTCAGGGACCACAGTTGATCATGATGGAGAGTTTCATCCTCCTCCTCAGGCGAGACCTTCGATCCCTACCGCTAGGCGGAAGAGATTAGCCCGTAAGCTGCGTGCAGCTTCCCGAGCTTCTGATATGGACTTGGCTGGCGATGATACTGCCGGTGACGGAGGTACTATCCATCCTGTGAACCATTCTCTTGGTTATTCAGCACATTGATTTATACTTTTCCACCTCTATATAGGAGCGCGTGGGGAGAATGAGATGAGTCCCGATCCTATTCCTGTATCTCCTGATGAGTCTGACCCACCACCCCCTGTAGAGAGGCCTACAGGGGTTGCTGACATTAGAGAGGAGATCAATGTAGGACCCGATTCCATGAATCCAGGTACATCTAACACTGACACCGTATTTCTTTAGATAATACACGAATGAATTTGTGTATCTCCTAACTGTCCTCTACTTCTTGCTTCTTCAGATAATTCGCAGGAGGCGAATCCTGGGAATGAAGAGGCCGATGCACCCGTGAGAGGTAACTCATTTCCATTAGTTGTAGTCTTTTCACTTTTCTTTGGCACTGATATCCTTTTATGTCAGATTTCTCCATCGATGACTTCGACGAGGGAAGCTTGTTTGCGGACACTCCTATGATGCGCTACATATATAGCTCACCTCAGATTGAGGACCAGCTACCTGGAGACATGTTTCCCGAGTCCGCCTTCGCTGAAAATCCCGAGGATGGTTCCTTTGAAGGTATGTGCTTCTTTCTGAGTTAATTATAGGACTAGCCAATCTTGACTAATGCAACTATGATGTAACGCCTCTGCGAATTCTGTTTTGAATCCGGCAGGAGCTTTTGTTGAGAAAGACCCTGTTGAGCCGGCTGTGAGACCGATTACACCAGTTGATGCACCTACAGCCGTTACACCTCCACTACCCCCAGCGGATCAAGGGGAAGAAGGTATAAGTTAACTCATTGAAGAGTGTTATTCCTTTTTTCTTATTAAGACTTTTGACGGGCTTCTCCCTCTTTTTTGTATAGGGCGTTCTTCTCGTCTTCATGTCTTAGTGAAGGAGTTGTTATCCGACGACGATCCCGACAAGATCGTTATCTGTCTAGAAGTTCGCTCCTTCTTCTCCTTTGTGAAGGCTATGATTGGCAAGCTCTTCCACAGCGGACTTTCCCTTCACCAGTTCAAACCTTTCCTTAATTCCAGAATCAATTTGATAAGGGAGGCAGGATACCCAGATTTGGCGAAGGCCATAGTTGACGATCTAGACTGCTTAGAGCGTGAGCTTCAGATGTTTCGTGAGCTTCGAGATACCGGTGCTTCTTCCTTCATTGCTACTGAGCTGGATACTCGCTTACAGTCACTGCGCGAGACTCAGCTTCTTGATGATCTCGAGGTTCAGGTGCAGCGAGACCGAGTAGCTCGAGTTGAGACTGGCCTGGCTACCAGGTTATCTTCACTTGCCGAGCTCGATTCTTCTCTCACTTCCTGTGCGGCCGAGATAGACTAGCTCAGAAGAGCACTCCGTGAAAAGGAGGAGACTTTTGATGTTCTTCAGATGACGAAGACACAGGACCAGCAGACCTGTACGGCTTTGTCTGATGAGTTGAAGTCCTTGAAGCAGAAGCTATCCGAGACAGAAGAGACTGCTGCGAAGACTTCGGCCGCCACTGAGGAGTCCATTAGGGCTGAGCTTAGCCAAGCTTATGATGATAAGCTGTCTAAGTTCAGTCAGCAGATTTTTAGCCACGGGCTTGATGTTTGATTTTGTTTACTGAGTGATTTGACTTTTGACTCTTTTAGTGAATTCCCTTTTTATCTTTATTATGATTCGTCATTCCATTTGAAATGATTGACCACAATACTCATAGGATTTTTGGCAAACCCTCAGCCATCAACGGGTTTGGTTAGCCTTTACCGACTACCGTTTGAGTCGGGCTAGCACGCGATTTGTTTAAATCCGCTCGCATGTAACGTTATGCTCAGAGATTGAATTCTCTGAGACTTTGTGCTATGATATCGAATACATAGACTTCGCCATTGTTACGGGAATAGGCTACCCGGCGACACGTGTGAGGTGTTGGCTTTAGGATTTTTGGCCAACCCCCAGCCTCTAACGGATTTGATTAGCCTTTACCGACTACCGTTTGAGTCGGGCTAGCGTGCGGATTGTCTAAATCCGTTCCGCACGTGACGTTAAGCTAAAAGAGTTAACTCTTTTAGTGCTACGGTATTGAATACGTAGACTTCGTCTTTCTCCTGTGAAAAGACTAAACAGCAACGTGTATGAGACGTTGACCTAGGATTTTTGGCAAACCCTCAGCCTTCAACGGATTTGGTGTGCTCTTACCGACTACCGTTTGAGTCGGGCTTACATGCGGATTGTTTAAATCCGTTCCGCATGTGACGTTGCGCTAAAGGAATGAACTCCCTTAGACTTTGTGCTACAACTTTGAATATGTAGGCTTTGCCATTGTTATGGGAATAGGCTACCCAGCAACGTGTATTAGACGTTGGCTTATCCCTACTTAGGCTTTGGGACAAAGGACCCCAGAGTCAGGCTCTGGTATCTTTTTCTACGGATAAAGACCAAACCGGCGACGCGTGTTAGGCGTCGACATATCCCTTCTTAGGATTCAGGATAAAATTCCCCATGCGTGTGAGGCATGGATTTCGGTGTTATTAATAACAACCTGCCACAATGTTGAATATGCGGACGAGTGTTCTTTTTAACGGTTAAGAACTAACCGGCCGCGCGTGTTAGGCGCGGACTTATCCTTACTTAGGTTTCAGGATAAAATACCCCAGAATCGAACTCTGGTGTCTTTTTCAATCGGAAAAAGATTAAACCGGCAGCGCGTGTTAGGCGCAGACTTATCCCTGCTTAGGTTTCGGGATAAAATACCTAGGATGAATCCTAAATTGGTAAACTTTGGAAAAGGAGTTGGTGTGGGGAAGGAAGAATTTTATATTCTATTCCCCGAACAAGGAAGGAAGAATTTTATATTCTATTCCTTGATTCTGGAAAGGAAGAATTTTATATTCTATTTCCAGTGCAAGAAGGAAACTAGAAGTGGGATCTCCACTCCGAGAATCTGGAAGATACTGACAAACTTTCCTTTTATAGGATTGGTTATCAGATCGAGAGATGAGTTCTTCGTTTATCGAAGAGAAATTTCAACTTCAGTTACAACCATAAAAAGGTTGAACCCAAGAGAAATAGAGTTCTTTCGTTCATCGAAAGGGGACTCCGAACTGAGAGTGAACCTTTTTGGTGGACTCACTGTCAATTGAAATTGATCAGCGAGGGATTTTGGTGGTAAAAATAAAATTGGGTTATCCTCTAGAATATTAAGTGTAATATTCTTCAAAGAACTTCCCGATAAATGAGTTGTCCTGAACGTACTAGGGATAGTACTTTTTCAAAAACTTCCCATTTATTGGCATTAATTGCCTGTTACCCTCTAAAGAAATTAAGCGATAAGCGCCGTTCGAATAGACTGTGTCTATTACAAACGGTCCTTCCCACTTAGGTTCGAATTTACCTTTCTTCTTAGAGGTGAGGATTATTGGTCGACGAGCAGCGAGGACCAGATCTCCTTCCTTGAAGCTTCTTTGGCGAACCCTTTTGTCAAAAGCCCTGGATATCCTAGCCTGGTAGAACTCGATGTGTTGTTGAGCTTCCAAGCACTTTTCGTCCAGCCTTTCGAGTTCCTCAAGACGTTTTTGATGATGTTCTTCGATCGTCATCTCCGTTGTGAGAGCGATCCGAAGGGAGGGGATTTGAATCTCCAAAGGTAGCACAGCTTCGCATCCGTAGACCAACGAATATGGAGTAGCTCCCGTAGGTGTGCGTATGGTAGTACGATAAGCCCAGAGCGCTTCGCCGAGTTTATCGTCCTAATCCCGTTTGTTGGTTTTCACAAGTTTTGATAAGATCTTGATGATCGTCTTGTTGAAAGCCTCAGCTAATCCGTTAGCGGCAGGGTAATAAGGTGTTGACGAAACATCTTGGATCTTGAACTTGTCACAGAACCGGATGAAGGCGTTGCTTATGAATTGCGGACCGTTGTCATGAATGATCCGCCTCGGCACGCCATGTCGGTATATGACGTGATGCTTGATGAAGTTGATGACGTTGTTCGTCTTTACTTCTTTAAGCGGAATGGCTTCAGCCTACTTTGAAAAGTAGTCGGTGATAGCGAGGATGAATCGATCACCTTTTACTGAAGGAGGAAAGATAGGACCGACAATGTCCATACCCCATGTCTCGAATGGCCAGGACGTGGTTGACGTGTGTAACCGCTCCGGTGGTTGGTGCATATAGTTTGCATGTACTTGACAAGCGTGACATTCTCGAGCGTACTCAATCGCGTCACGAACCATTATTGGCCAGAAATATCCCATTCTTTTGATTCGATCATACAGCTTGGGACCAGGCTGATGCGCACCGCATTCTCCTTCATGTGCTTCCTTAAGAACTTCTTTTGTTTCTTCATTCGAAAGGCATCGGAGAAGAAAGTCATCGTACCCCCGGCGATACAGCGTACGGGTCTCGGTATTGTAAAAGAACCGTGGTGCTCTTCGGCGGATAGATTCTTTTTCCTTTACATCCTCCGGTAAAATGCCGTATTGGACGTAGTCAATAATGGGAAAGCGCCAATCTCGGGACTCGGACCCAATTTGGGTTGAGTTCACCTCTTTGGCGTTTACGTTTCTATCTTCCTCTTCTTCAATATCCATATCGTATATGGGTACGCAGAGTTGGTGTGATCTTACTGTGACTAGCAGTTCAGTTTCGGGCGGTTGCGCGAGTGAAACTGCTAGTGCTGCCAGTGCATCTGCATAAGCGTTCTGAAGACGCGGGATATATTCAATGTAAAATTCTTCAAAAGAATCTGCCACTCTGACGGCCTCTTGGTGGTATGGAATCAAGTCTGGGTTCCTGACTTCATACTCCCCACGAACTTGGTTGACAATTAGTTGAGAATCTCCAAAGGCTTCGAGATATTCGACCCCCAGCTCCTTGGCGAAACTGAGTCCTATGAGGAGTGCGTTATACTCGGCTACGTTGTTAGAGCATGGACTCGTCAGCGAATAAGCTCGAGGCATCACGTGCTTCCCTGGGGAAACTAAGACAACGCCAACTCCAGAAGTGACCTTAGGACATCCCGGGGTTACTGCTTTATTGACTGCTCTCGAGGCACCATCAAAATATAACTGCCATACTTGTTGGTGTGACGTGGTATTAACCTCGTGGGTTTCATCTGGCAAGTCATCGTATACTTCCACCGTATCTGTTGTCGGGCTTGCCGCCAAAAGATCACAAATTGCCTGTCCTTTGACCGACTTCTGCTGTTTGAAGTGCAGATCATACTGGGACAAAAGAAGGGCCCACTTTGCCAACCGCCAATTCATCGAACCTGGTTGAGTCATGAATACTCGTACCGGATTAACATTAGCGATGACGTAAATCGTCTGGCCAACTAAGTAATGTCGCATCTTCTGCACCGCAAACACCAATGCGAGACATTCTTTCTCGATCATCGGGTATCGAGACTCGGCGCCTATCAAGGTCCGACTTAGATAATAGACTGCCTGTTCGTGACCATTATCATCGTCTTGTGCTAATAAAGCACTTATCGAATGGTTCATCGCCTTGATATAAATCAAGAACGGTTTACCTGATTTTGGTGCAACAAGAACAGGTGGATTCATCAGATATGCCTTGATATCTTCGAGTGCCTTCTGGCAAGCATCGTCCCAAATAAACGATACGCCTTTCTTGTTTAGCTTCGAAAATGGTTAGCACTTCCCGGAAAGATTTGAAATGAATCTTCGGATATACGCCAAACGCCCTTGCAATCCTCTGAGTTCCCTTAGGTTCTTCGGGGGTTGCAATTCATTTATCGCCTTTACCTTGTCTGGGTCGATATGTATACCCTTGGTGGTAACGACGAATCCAAGGAATTTTCCGCTGGACATTCCGAGGAAGGATTTTGTGGGATTCATCTTCAATTGATGACTCCGCATGAGATCAAACATTGTCCTCAAGTCCTTGATGTGATCTTCTTTGCTGCGGCTTTTCACCACCAAATCATCAACGTAGCATTCAACTGTTTTCCTAAGGTGTTTCTGGAAAATCTTAGTCATTGCTCGTTGATACGTGGCACCTGCATTCTTTAGACCAAACGGCATCACCGTGTAGCAGAAGATACCGAGAGGCGTTCTGAATGCCGTGTGCTTTTCGTCATCCGGGTGCATTTTGATTTGATTATACCCCGAAAAGCCGTCCATGAAGGACATTCTTTCGAATCCACATGTATTGTCAATAATGACATCTGTGATCGGGAGGGGAAAATCATCTTTTGGACATGCTTCGTTCAGATTCCTGAAGTCGATGCAAATCCTGATCTTGCCATTCTTCTTCATGACTGGAACGATATTGGCTAACCAGTCTGGATGTTGTTCTTCCCGGATAAATCCTGAGTTGATCAACTTTTTAACTTCAGCCTCGATGGCTTCCATGATCTGCGGACGAAACCGTCTTTGCTGTTGCTTGACAGGTTTGGCATCCGGCTTGATGTCGAGGCGGTGCATTGCCACATTAGGATCGAGCCCTGGCATGTCTTCGTAGTTCCAGGCGAAAACGTCGATATACTCTCTGATCAAGGCAATTAATTCCTCCTTTTCATCTGATGGGAGACTACCACTGATGAATATGGGCCTTGGATTGGCTTCATCACCCATATTGATTTGGACTACCTCGTCTTCGGTAGGTGGCTCTCTCTGTTCGAACCTATCACCATATTGCATGTTCAGGTGATGAACCCATGGGTCCTCCCACGTTTGCATTTGATCGTCGTCCTCCATTGTAGATGGATCAGCCGTAGTCATGTTCGACATTAAGGTTTTGAACATTTCTCCCAAACTTGTGTCGGAATCTTCAGCTGACGAATCTAGCAAGTACCGATCCTTGGCTTTGTTAGCAATTTGATCTATGATTTGTCAGCCACATTCGTCATCTGACGAAACGTAGCCTAAGCCCCTCTTGTGACGATAATAGCCCTCCGGTTTACCCTTTGGTACATATGCCGCTTTGACTGGGGCACGGGAACCTCGATCGAAGTATAGACCTTCTCCGAGTGTGAAATCATATCCTTGTCTTTCCATGAGCTTGCGCGCTTCTGGACTGTACTTAGATAAATGTAAACCAGATTTGTCACCATCTTCATCCTCTCTTAGGAAATGATCTGGCACCGGAAGACTTTCTCCTTTACCGAAGATCACTTCTTTCTGTCCCCCTATTTTGGCGGGAATAATCTGAGTTGTTCCGAAAGAGTGTTGGAGACGCTTCTTCGTTACATACGACGATCGGAGTGGCATACATAATTCGGGATTATCGTACAATCCCTTTATCACATCATCAAAAGACAAGGAGTACTCTAAACCATTATTTATTTCAGGTTCGGCAAGTTGCCAGTTACAACCGCCATCTGACGACTGTTCGTCGTCGAGATTGATTACAAAGGGTACAATGTCATTAAAAACAAAACCACCATTGTAATCGAATCCGGCTTCGGAATCAGCTTCTTCTCCGCTGTCCGTGCCTTGGATCGATGGTTCCGTGTCGGATTCATTACCATAAAGGAGAGAATCTGTGAAGTAGTTCTCGTACCCTTTGAATGGTTGCTTATCCGCGACCACCGTCCTAACTCTTCCATCAGTGTCGACATATTTCAAACACTGATGTAGAGTGGAGGGAACTATAACATTACTATGGATCCAAGGCCGACCCAATAGTAAGTTATAGGATGTCTCAGCATCAATCACGTAGCACGTGACCTCCATCTTTAAATCGCCCATTTGGCACTTTATCCGGATTTTACCCAAAGGTCTCGACCCGCTGGTGTTAAATCCGTATATGACTGTGCCTGTAGACGCCAACTTGCTGATTGGAATGCTAAGGCTGTGCATCAGTCGAAGTGGTATAATACTCACAGCGGAACCCGGATCTACTTGGATTCGGTTAACTTCGCTGGAGCCAATGTACCCGACGAAGTACAGGGGCCGATCATGGTTCGAATTCTTCGTCTGCATGTCCTCTTTGGTGAAGGTGATGCAGGGAATGTTCTTGGCTGCCACATTACATTGTTGGGCTGACAATTCCAGTTCCTCGGGTGCTGGTTTGACTCGAGTAAGGAACACCTCTGAATCAGCCAGGGCTTCTTGCAAGGCTTCTCTAGTTTCCTTAGATAGCCGCAGCAATTCGTAAAGTGTTATCCTTGCTGGAATGTTGGCTAGCTGAGCCATGATGTCGAAGACACGTGGATTTTTCGAACTTCCCGGTTTATCTCCTCCAATCGGACGACTGAAGCGAGACTGCTTCGGGTTCTGAACCTCTTGGGATCCTTTGTCTTTCTGTTTATCTACCGGCTGTCGTCGAACCTCTTCAGCCGGTTTGGGTATTGGGATCACCCCTATCTCTGTGAGAGTCTTGGTTGGCCCCTGTTTTGTCACCCCTAGCTTAGCTGCTTGTTCATTATGTGACGGATAGTTGAAGTGGTATTGGTTCCCGCTTCTGGTGGTGAAGACTTCTTGTTCATCTTCAGAAAGTGGGAAAGTTGGGATTCCTTCGTCGTCTTTCCCTGGGATGGCGGAAACTCCGTAGCAAGACTTTCCTTTCCCTTTAGATTTCTTCGTGGATGACGATCCGGCCCATTGTTCATCTTCAATCAGGTCGGGGTGAACCCAAAGGATTTCGCCATTTGGAGCCGTGTGTGGCACTAGTCCCTTTTGGCGCTGTCCGTGCGGGTCGTCATTCACCGTCTTCATCCCGACTTTGGTGACGCGCTTCGGCTCAAACCAAGCTGTAGGCACTGATCCAAAGCTGATTGACACCGCATTTGTTCCCACATTCTTGGCCGGTTTCGGAGTTATGACTCCTACATCGATCAACGCCTGGATCTTGTCCTTGAGGTGATAGCAGGACTTCGTAGGGTGGTGGACCGCTCTGTGATACGCGAAGTACCTCGGGTCCGTCACTTTAGTGGCCCCTTCATGATCCACAATCGCCGACAGCTGGATCTTGTTGTTCTCCAACAGATATTTGAAGATGCCGGGAACTTCGTCATCTTTGAAGGAGTAGACTTTGGGAAACCTCGACTCCGAAGACTTTTGCTTCTGAGACCGCTGCTGCCAATGTGGCTGCGATTGCTGTGGAGCTCGTTGCTGCTGCTGCTGCTGTTGCTGAGGTTGCAATTGAAAGGTTTGGTTAGCATCAACAGCATTAACCTGAGCTTTACCTTTTCCCTTCTGATTGAAGTTCTGCTTCGGAGGATTTGTGGCTGGTTGGCCTCTCTCCGCCTTCTTCCTCCTGAGGAACCGCTCAGCTTGCTCGCCTCGGACCTTTAAGTCCTTCCATGTCTTGGATGGAGCTGTGTCCATTGCTTCCAAAACATCCAGCGAGAGGTTGTTGTGGCAGGTCTGAAGAATGAACTCCTCGCTGATCGGGTCCCGGCAATTCATCGCCTTATTCCGGAACCTTTTGACGAAGACTTCGACTAATTCTCCGTCCTTCTGCTTCTCATCGAGCAATGTCCCGATAGAGATTTCAGTGTCGTCGTCGAAGAAATTCACAAGGAATTTGGTCTCCATGTCGTCCCAGCTGTTTATGCTTCCTGGCTTGAGGCGACGATACCAATCGAAGGCAGCTCCGCGAAGAGTGCTAACGAATGACCGCACCATCAGAGGCTCATTACCTGAGATGACTCCCAAGTGCGATTTGAAATAAATCAAATGCTGAGTTGGTGAACCCATCCCATTAAACGGCGTGAAGTTGATTAGACTAAACTTTGCCGGATATGGGATCGATTCCCACTCTCTTGGGTAAGGACAGGGAATGCCCGTCTTTTTAGTCTCTTGAGCAGAAATCAATGTATTGATTTTACTTTCGAGGTTCTTAATTTTCAGGCTTTCACCTGCGTCTTCGCTAGCATTATCGTTACCACCCCCTGGATTAATGGGAGGGTTATTGACGTTGCGAGCTTCATTTGTACCCTCATCTTCCAGGTTATTCTGGTTGGGCTGACTTGGTTCCCCTTGTTGGTTCCTTAATGCTTGAAGCTGTTGGTCATGCATTTCTCTCATGTTCTGCATAGCCATTTGCATTTCGAACCGAAAGGTCTCCTGTTGTTTGGCCATGGCATCTTCAAGCATCTTGGCTACTTGCTCCGCGTTTATCATAAACGCCTCGCGGGGTTGTCCTTCGCTGGACACTGTGTTATCAGACGCCACTGCTGAGCCAGCATCTGATTCTTCATCTCCCGAAGGTACTCTCGTTCGGATTCTACCATACGTCGCGCGAATGATAGCCCCAGATTGTAAACGGGTCCTAGGTCGGGATGTTTCTGGAATCGTCTCGGGGTTATCCTGAGCCGCTGTTCCTGTGCTGGTCATGTTGGCGGTGACCCTTAAATGTTCACCGTCCTCGACCCTTGTTTTCCTTCGTTGGAAACGCCTATGCCTTGGCCTTGGCGCTCCGGTGCTAAGTCTTTCGAACACCGATACTCTTTCGGGGACTGCCTTAACACAATTGCATTCAGACAGTACCGCCCGAATGAGATTTGAGCAAGGACACTGAGTCCCGAACCTTCGAGGGCTTCTCTTTCTGGATTTGTTCGTACCCCCGGCACGATAGTACAGCTCATCTGTTTGAAGGTCAGAGCAAGCTATCGTGTGTTGGCACGACCTCTCAGGTATAACGTTGTCGTCATCAGATGACAACGTTTCCTTCTGAGGAATAATTGTCTTTTTCGGGCTCTCAAGCGTTATACGCCTCGAAACGCGTCTTCATGGATGTGAATCTTCAGCGGAATCTTGCACTTCTATGTGCAAAGTTGTGCGCTTGGGTGCCGCGGTTTGCTCCAAGTGTTGAGGGTTGCGGCGACCCCCAGCGTGTTGCATTGTTTGGGGTTTCTTCATTGGCCCCAAGCGTTCTTGAATTGGAGTTTTACCTCGTTCCTTCGGAAGTGGACCGAGGCGCTCCAAAACTGATCTTTTCTTTTGGGATGGTCCTGTAGGATCTCCCAGGGTAGTTGCGGCAATCACCGGCTGTTTGGGTTGACTTGCCGGAGTTCGAACTTTCGGAGGCTGTGAGTTTTGCTCCTTAGCCTGAACCGCTTCAGACTTTGGCCTCCAAACCTTGCGACTTGGTGGCGGCTTCTTGACCACCTCCTTCTGCAGCTTCCGACGGGCTTCTTCAGCTTTGGCCCGTGCTTGCGCCGATAACGCGCGGCGTTTGCGGATGCGCTTCTCCAAAGTCGAGCGATTCCGTTTGACACGGACCCACTCCATAGTTGATGGTTTAGAGGAACCACCCTGTATTTGCTGTTGAGGCTGTTTGCCTCGTTTGTTCTTCAGATCCGCATGATAACGGACCTCGTCAACAGACTCCATGGCCTTGGCGAATTGCTTCGCGAGGCGTTGACGCTGCCTCTGGCGGGCTCTCTTGGAGAGAGTCACCACGCCTTCGATGGCGGATTTGACCTTCTTTGAGGTCGGTAGAGCCTCACTCAACGCAGCTTCGGCGTCGATTGGGGTGAGGTCGTCGTTGATGGCTTCAACTTCATCGCACCAACGCACCTTTCTCCTAGAGGAGAGCTTTTGGGACTTCTTGAACTTGGGGGAGGAGGTAGATCCGGACGAGGAGACGTATTCCTCGTACTTCTGTTGGTCGAATTCATACTCGACCTCCTCCACGACCGGGATCGAGATCCGCGGCTGCGACGCTCCAGCTTCGGTAGCGAAGCTGTTGGCTCCCACTGTGGTCGCCAGATTGTTCGCGTGGAAAATCGTGTTCTTCTTCATTGAGGATTCCATTACAAACTTGGAAAACAACTTTATGCGTTTCACAAAATATCCGGTCTTTTTATAAGAGCCGGTTACAATGGAGATCAAAATAAAGAAAGAAACAAAAAATTACAACTTTCCTTTGAACAGATCGCGAGCTCCTGTTTTGCGGTCGCTCGCTTTGTGGGGTTCTTTGCCTACGCCAGGGTTGATTACCGTTGACCACCGTGAGATCTGGATCCAAGCAGATCTACAACGTATTACGGGTATTATCCCACCAAGGAGATAATAGCCGGGAGGGATCGTTTCGCCAAGGAAACGACCGCTCGAATCTCGGGATCTAAGAACCAAGCTTAGATCCGGAGTAGAACGATGTAGATCTGAGGATTAGCTTCTTCGAACTCCTGCCTTGTTTGTCGCGGGTGCTCGCCGAAAACTGAATCCGAGGGTCCAAGCTTCAAGCCTTCAAACTCCGAGTTGAGATGACAATCCGGCAGAGTTTCGGCTCTTCAGAAGTTCAACCAAAAGTCCTCCCAAATGAACGAGTGCCAGGCCTATTTATAGGCACTCAAAACTGTGCCTTTGGCACAAAACAGCGCCTAGCCACCTCTGGGTGGCTCGGCCATAGCCGAGCCACCTTAGAGTGGTTCGGTTCGGGCCGAGTTCCCCCAGGTGCGCTGGTTTCGTCGTTTTCCGTTGTTTCCGGTTTTTTGTGTCCGTTGTTCGGCTGTTTTGTTGATTTGTTGACTTGATTCCTGATTTGGCAGTAAAACCCAGTCGGTGCTTGAGTTCAAATCCACTTTGTTGGATGACTCGTTGACTCCCGAACCATTGACGTTGTTCACGTGCGGTTCGTTAGCTTCGTAGCCTCTTTAGTTCGTTTCGTCGCTCGAACGTCCGTTGATTTGTCGAATCATCATGTCGAGCTAAGCTAAGGGACCTATAGGCAATTTTACACGCCTACAGTATGTTTACCATGAATAAGCTTTTGTTAGAATTTTTACATAATACGTTCGATTCATCTATGTCTAACAAGCTTGATTCTTTTGATAGTGATTACACATTATGGAAACTTATAGAAGCACATCAAGGGAATTTGGAGGCGATCTGACAAGCTTTGGAGGATTCCGCTTCGAGTTCATGTGGAGCTTCATTTTCATGCACACGGCCACTAGGCGATATCCCTAGTGTGGTAAGCGAGTCCGAATCCGAATATGATTCATCTTTTGATGAACTCGCCCGTGCTAGTGAAAAATTATTACATGCCTATAACAAATTGCATAAAAAATTTATTGATTTACAAAGCAAGCATGAAGGTTTAAAATCCGATCATGAGAAGTTAGCTTCTAAATTTGATATCATTTCTCAAGAGAATGATGCTTTTAAAGAAAATAA